>JAMFLO010000080.1:0-105824 GCA_027475765.1 Paralagenidium karlingii | reverse complement strand
CACCTTCGCCGATTTGTTTCTGACGCGTTCCTGTTCGTTTGGATATTTGCACTTTGTCAAGTGGCTGCTTGGTCACGAACACCAGCGATTTGATCTCCACCGAGCGTTGCGAAGCGCAAAAGCCCAGCTTGATACATCGAATTGTGACCGACGCAGACGACTTGTGTCTTTTCTGGAGGAAAACATGGCTATCATGTGAGAATCGTCGTGCGATGGTGATGTCGTAGCGCGTCACTGTCACCATCGTTTGGCGGCTTTACGGTCGTGCTTTTCGCAGATCACGTTGACGATTAGAGTCGATGACCGTGATAGACCAGAAAAACCGAGCAGCAAGTCGAGGGACGATCTTGAGATCGAGAAACCTCCGGGAAAACTGTGTGACAGACTCGAGTCTTCTTCGTGTGGATATCAGTGTATCAACTCTAGATGGAGATGATTCGGTTCTTGGTCGGTTATGGTGGAGGCGAGTCGGTGAGGTACAGCGAGATGCGAGGTGGCATGTTATCAGTACTGGCTAAGATAGGCAATCTGTCAAGGCTAGGTATTTTTCCCAGCGTGCCTTCATTCGTTCGGTTCACTAGCGCAGTGAGTTGCGACGTGAACACTGTTCTACCTTGTAGCGCACGCTTTGGTGATGGATAACCTGTCGGTCGCATCTATCTCGGTGTGTGGACGAGTTCGATTCCGAAGGCTATGATCTCGACGACGAGATGGTCGTGACCGTCGATTTGCTTCTTTCATGTACCTGCTTGGGGCGGTGTTTGAGCTTTGTCCAGTGGCTGCTGGATCATGACAACTGGTCATATGGTCTCCAACGAGCTTTGCGAAACGCAACACCTGGACTTGCCATGTCGGAGCGTGAACAACGCTGTTTCTGGAGAGATTCATGGCCCCACCGTGTGAAGAGCAGAGTTGTTGATCGGTTTTATCATGCATTTCCATAGCTTGTTCCGGAAGGTTAGCTGATCCGTCTGTCATTACGGACGCGGGATTCAAGATTCTGGTGGCAATCGAGAATGGGCCACAACACAGCCTCGTTCGTTTGGATTCTCCCACGCATAGTGGTCCAAGAGATACGCTCAGCGGTGGAAGATCACTTCCATCATTGCCGTCTACATGAATCGCGAGCGCACATGACGCCACATCAACACCGTTTGGCAGTGAATTGACACGGTTTTCATATTCATTGTGCTTGGAATGCAAACGAGTCAAGTCATGTTGGCGATCAAAGAACCCAGAACAAAAATGCAATTGACAGTCTACGGAGGTGGCTATGTAGTTGTTCAATGGATGTGAGAGGGAATCCTTGATTCGATTGGAACCCACGGTGATGCGCCTCCAAGAAGCGTCCCCCTGACAGCATGGAGGACACTTACAGAAGTCGCTGAGGAGCAATCAGATCAATCCGATACAGATCTGATGTGTATCCGTGGTCTTCCGAACAGACCTGCTGCTGAAACTCTGCTTCTGCTGGATCATCGACCACTCTAGAACAGTACGGGCTCTGAAAGAGACTGAGTCGCGCATATCCGCTGTTGCTCTGATACCAATCACGAAGATACTGGGGCACGTCGTTCATCAGCGTGTGCTCCAAACCAACCATAAACAGGTTTTCCAGGCTGCCGCTTGTTTCATTCGGCAACGCACTCACGGGATTGCCTGACAACTGGACTTCCCAAAGGTTGTCGCTTCCAAACAGGTCGGCCTCCACAGCAGCGATCGCATTGTTTTCAAGCCGAAGGACCCAGAGATACGGAAGAATCGGGGGAACTTGGTTCAGCCGACCTGACGTGGAAAATAGAACCGCTAATTGTTGCCAAGAAACTGCAATCTCCTCTGGAAGCGACGTCACGTTGGTGTCGTACAAGAACAACTCCCTCAAGAGTTGGTGGGAATTCATGGTCCAGCAACCCTGGAGGCACTGCAGAAAGGTTTGACCGCGAAAGGGTCATGCCGACGAGATGCGGATGACTCTCTGCATGAAGTGACGCTTCGGTCTCCCATTTGTGCAGTGTGCTGTTGTAGATATTGACCGTTTGAACATTGCGCAAGAAACGAATGCTTGGCGGAATCTCAAGGCGTGGGCAGTGACTGATGGTCAAGGACACGAGTACGTTCGAGCTGAGTTGCGTGAGGACCCTATCAATCTCTTGTTGGGATCCTTCAATCTGGCGTCGATGACAGTTCAGGTTCATGACTACACACGAGTGGTTGGAGCCGAGCCACGACGATGACAACCGCTAAGGTGCGGTTGGCTTTGGGCAGCAATGTGAATCCCGAGTACTACAACTCCCACCAGACCAAGCACGCCACGGAGAATCCAATCCACACGTGTGGACACGCGTCCGGAATGCGGTGGCGACGGTTGCGCGTCCACGACTCGATACCGAGCAGAGGATCGTGAGGATGGAACTGACGGTCGTGGTGTTTTTGAGTTGTTGCAACTAGATGGTGCCGCCTTGGACACCGAACTGGAAGTCACCTTGCTCGAAGGTGATGGATTGTGATGCAGAGATTTGGCACAGATCACCAGACACGTCAACAGACTGCAATGGGGTATCAGCGTTGTCACAAAGTCGAGATATGACGTCACAAACACGTGCTGCTTCTCCCGTTTTGCTTTGGCATACCAAACATCGTTCCATACGTCTTCAGCATCGAAGCTACGGGTCGAATGATTGTATTCACCAACATACGGCATGAAGATGGTGAGTGGTAGCACCACTGAGTTGACAAAGTTGAGGCAAATGCTGAGTGTCACGCTCAAGAGCCTTCGCATCGGTGTGTTTGAAGATGGAACAAGCCATCTGACAAGTGGTGTGGAAGCGCATTTAACAAAGATCATTGCGACAGCCACATCATTGATGGATCGAGTCGCAACCAACACACTAAGCTCTCGAGCCTGATAGATTTGACAGGCAACTTCGAGACACTCGTGGAGAAGTAACGTGATGTCAAAGAATTCACCGTGAATGGAAACAAACGGTGAATGAACTTGCTGGAAACTGGTTGCCAAGTTGCCAACAAATGTTGAATGCAGCCAAGCGAAGAGCACCGATCGGATGAAGAACAATTGAGCACCAACGAGAACCCACGAGCCTTCGTCGCTTCAACTGCTGCATTCACGGAGGGCGAAGACGTTGCTTCGTGCCCAGAGAACACGAGTCGTCTCCGCTGAAACGAAATGAAAAGCAGTCGAAGCATTCTGTACGCGTGAAGAGCAGCCAAACCTGCAAAAAACCAGAGCAGAACCTTCAAGGTGTCTCGACCGATGTGGAATGGGATTTGGTAATCAACATATTGCGCGAAGATGTTGTAGGTGAGCCAACGGTAGAGGTGGGTCATGGCAGCCAGAAAAGCAAGCTCGCATCCATGGAGCATCATCACGGTGCACCACGACGCGACAAAAGCGTGCTTGGATGAAACATCCGATATCGGATTGCTATGAGCTGGGGCATTTGCTTGTGGTGGCTGTTGATCCGTGCGGACGGGTGCTGGTTCTGGTGCTGTTGGTGTGTTCTCTTTGTTGAGATCATCGTGTGGAGGAACTGGATTTGGTAGCTGGTGATTGGTCGTCGCGAGGGTACTGGACACCCTCGTCGCGGGGCCCCAGGACGACACATCATCATCCACAGGATTTCGCTTCTCACAGCCATTTTCGCGCGTGTCGGCGCCAACAACCGCCACCTTCAAACTCTTCCGGGATTGAAAACCCTGGAAAAGGCTTCTTCTGCTAATCGACGCCGCGGTGGGGCTCGGAACAAACACCAAGTGACCTCAACTCCCAAACTTGCCTGCACGTTGCGCACTGTTCTTTCTCTCTTGAAGAGAGAACAAGAAGAGAGTCTCTTTCCCAGCATGGGCGCAGCGTAACGGACGCTCAAAGAAACGAACCACTTGCGAAAGTGGGTCTGATTCGACTGGCAACCGATCCTGTGCCTAGGCATCGTCTTCTCACCAGGACCGCTGCATGGCATTCGGTACACAGTTTGCATGTGATGCAGCCTGCATCCGTTTCGTACATATCATCCTGTGCACAATCTTCAAGTTGAAGCGGACGTCGCCTTCATCAGAGGTTTCTTTTCGAAGCCGTGCTTTCGTCACCTGCTCCGACAGCAATGGATGGACCTCTTGTTCACAAGTGGGTTGCGTTGGGAGCCGAGTTTGTCCGGATTGGCTCCAACTGCCACCGACCCACCACGTTGCAGCGTCAGGACTTCTGGGGAATGCGTTTCGTAGACCAAAAGCCAGTTCCAAAGCTCGAAACCACTCACCTGTTGAGGCCTTTTCCAAACGGGAAAATGTTGAGGCTTTCGCCCAAACAAAAACCTTCGACATGTGTTGTCGACAGTCTTCCGTGCCGCTTCTCTTCGGCGTCAACTTGCTCGCGCATTCGCCCGTTATGCTCCAAAACCAGTAGACAGAGGCAAACAAGAGCAAACCCAGGCTGAGATGGAGACTGTGACCGGTCTTCTTCGACTTGACGCCGAAATGGGCAGCTAGCCAACGATCTCAAACATACCAAGTGGCCGGAAATGTGTTTTGGTTGGCAGAATCGCGCAACAACAAGAACAAGTTTTCAGCCATGAAGAAAATGCCGCAACGTATCTACGGAGAAGCACTGGGCTGCTGGAGAACTTGCTGGATGGATGTTGGCGTTCAGATTTGAGTTGAAGAAGTGACATGTCGTTGACTTGGTTTTCGAGCAGGTGTTTCATGACGCTTCTCCAGGTGGAAGGAGTGCACCCCACATTGCGTACACGCATCTATACGTCTACGTCTTGTGCAAATTGAGCAACTCCTGAGCGGTACAGTCGCTGCTGTTTGACTCACTTGTTTCCGTGGATGGAGTTCAACAGCTCTCGCGAGCGCATCGTCACAGAGGTGCCAGCTTGCCTGGGTGTCATTTCGTTTCCCCCAATGTGTGCAATGAGTATGCTCGTCTGGGGATAAACACGTATTGAATAGTAGACGAATGCATACCTATAGCCGCCGCTGGGGTGCAACGAAATCGATCGGAAAAAGATGAGACGCGCCTTGATGATCTACGGCGCACAGTTGTTTCTGATTCTCCCTTTCTTCTGGGTCATCGATGATCGTTGGAAGGCTATTGGGGCTTCGGAAAAGGCTGTGTTGAGTGAATAGAGGCTGGTCCAATCGCTTTGAGACTAGTCACGAATGTGCTTTGGCACATGGGTCGGTTGGGTGTATTCAAAGCCAACCGCATACAAGAGACCTCCCGAACTGCCACTCATAGCGATTTTCGCTCCCAAACACATCAGAGTCGATCAACGCGCGATGGATTTGTCCACGAGCCAAAGCTCCTCTGGCAAAACCACTGATGGAACCTTGTTCAATCGACAGGTGATGTACCAACCCGACACGACATGCTGCCACGGGGCCACAGTTTCATTGGGAAGAGAAAACAAATTCATCTCATGAAGGATCAATTCATTCAGGTTTGGTGGAAACATCGGGTCCAGCAAACCCGCTGATCCAGAAGACAGGTTGGTGTTGGGTCATGGTCGTTGCAACAGCATGTTGTTGATTCACAGCACGAAGGGAAACATCTGCATCCCATTTGTTGGAGGGTGCTGTTGTAGATCTCAATAGCCAGATTGAGATCTACAACAGCACCCTCCTACCATTCGCTCGAGTAACGAGCGAATGGTAGGTGGAATCTCAAGTCGTGGGCACTGGCTGAGAATCAACGAAGCAAGAATTTCCAAATTGAGTTCCATGAGAATGCTATCGAATTCTCGTTCCGTCCCTTCAATTTCGTGCCTCTGGCTGTTGCATAAGAACTGTTGGCCCCAAACCAACGAGATCCTTCCACAGCACAATCATGGAGATGAAGATGAGTCTGAGCTTGAACATGTGTTCCCAGTACTCCGTGAAGGAAGCGATCCACACTTGAAAACATCCTGAATCGTGGTCGCGTTTTTGCGATGAATCCATGATCTTGTACAACGATGGAACGGGGTCGTTGCTTCTCGCATATGCACCGTCAATAGCTGCATGGACAACCACAATCTCGATACTTGGAGGTTTGAAAATGCAATGTATTCGCAACAGACTGAGAAGACAAGTCACAAGACTGCAATGGGGCATCAAAGTGGTCAAAAAGACGAAACATGAAGTGACCAACTAGAATCCAAAGATTTCGACCAGAGTGGTTTGACTGTTGACGGAATCTCGAGGATGACGGTCACTTTGCTGTTCCAGTGAAGACCCGTCATCGACGACAGAAAGAGAGAGGACATCACCTCCGTGCAGCATCAACACCATAACACCACGGCTGAGCAGAAAACACTGTCAGTTCCCTCCACCAGTGCTTTGGATGGAGTTCGCCACGGTGGTAGCTGACTGTGGTGTCGGGACTGGTGCTGGTGGGGGATCTGCACGTTGTTAACGAGTTCTTTGTGGTTCCGCAAGCGTTGGATCAGTTATAGCAATGTGCGCCACTTGTTGAAGAGTTCCCGGCATGGTTTCACAAACGGTCCCCACACACCATGACGCGAAGCCTGCGCTGCGCTGGTTGGTTGGCCAGAACGAGAACTGGCTTTGGAGAAATGCAGCCGACCAGGTGAACCGAACGGTCGGTCGACACGATTCGCAATGCGGTTGCTCTGTGTGGCGCCATGTGACGCACATGATTTGGTCCAATGGCGGCGCAGCGTCCATTGTGCGCGTTGCTCATCCTCACCTCAAGTAAGCTGTAGTTGGGTCAGTGTTACCACTGCGGCGGCGATGCCTTCTTCATCTTGATTGCCTCTTGTCCTTTGGGGTGAGGACATCTACCACCATTACCGGTAATACCGCATGCTTCGAAGTAGTAGTACCGCCCATCAACCATGATCACCGATGCGCACCGCCATGGCCTCAAGCGCCGCTACACCTCGCGCTCTCGTTCTGGATCTGATTCTGGTTCCAGCGATGTAAACGAGAAGAAGAAGAAGAAGAAGAAGAAGACGACGACAACTGCATCTTCTTCAGCACTTGCTTCTTCTTCTTCATCTTCTTCTTCTGGTCGAGAGGCACTTCCTGTGCAGACCCATCGACAGCAGCTTCTTGACACACTTCGTGAGCATCAAGTGGTCATTTGCGTAGGCGAAACTGGGTCCGGCAAGACCACGCAGATTCCGCAATTTCTCGTTCAAGACGGCTACACCACTGCCACTTCCAGGAACTCTGTCGACCATCAAGAGGACCAGAGCCAAGCCAAAGGGAAATGCATTGCCATCACCCAACCCAGAAGAGTCGCGACCATCGCCGTGGCCGAGCGGGTGGCGTTGGAAATGGGTGAACGCCTTGACCATCCAAACAGCCGAGTGGGCTATGCGATTCGCTTTGACGACCGCACCTCCTCCACCACCCAGCTCAAGTTCATGACCGATGGTATTCTCGTGCGTGAGTGTCTCAAAGACCCGCTGCTGACGAAATATAGCGTCGTGATGCTGGACGAAGCCCACGAGCGAAGCATCCACACGGATGTTTTGCTCGGTTTACTCAAGCAATTGATCCGCAAAAGGTAAGACTCTTTGATCGTACGGCTTTGGCACTGCTCTCGTTCACAGGCACCGACCCAGTGGTCCTGGTTAGGAGGGACATCAAACTGCTGGTGACGTCTGCGACGCTGGATGCCAAGCGATTTGCCCGATTCTTTGGTTCCGACGCTCGCATTGTGCGCATTCCTGGCCGGTCTTTTCCAGTGGATTTGCTGCATTCCAAAACACTGCAAATCATGGGCACGAAAGGACCCATTTCGAGTTATTTGCGCAACGCGGTCGAGACCACGCTCCAAGTCCACCACTCTGAACCGTATGGCCACGTTCTGGTGTTTTTGACGGGCCAACAAGAGATTGACCAGGCCTGCCGAGAGATCAAGCGACTCGAACGAGAGCATGGACAGCAAGGGAACCGTGACGATCCCCTCCAACCAGCGAGACCTGCAGAGTTGCGCGTGTATCCGCTGTATGGTGCCTTGACCGGATCTCTTCAACGTCGAATCTTCGAAAGTGTCGACCCAAAACTCGTTCGCAAAGTCATTGTGGCCACCAACATCGCGGAGACTTCGTTGACCATTGATGGCATTCGCTATGTGATTGACAGTGGTTTCACCAAGCAGAAGGCATACAACCCATTGAATGGCATGGAATCGCTTGTGGTGGTGCCAATTTCCCAGGTTTCCGCGCAGCAGCGAGCTGGACGAGCAGGACGCACTGCGCCGGGCAAGTGTTTTCGGCTCTACAATAAAGGTTCATACGAGCAAATGCTCCACGAGAGCATTCCAGAGATCAAACGCGTCAATTTGGCCAACACTGTGCTGTACCTCAAAGTGCTGGGCATCGACGATGTCTTGCGGTTTGAGTTTCTGGATGCACCGCAGGAAGATGCAATATTGGATGCTCTGAAACAGTTGTTTGTTCTTGGAGCACTTGATTCGAGCGGCAAAGTGACACCACTTGGGTACCAAATGGCAGAGTTTCCGCTGGAACCGCGTCTGTCAAGAAGCCTGGTGGAAAGTGTTCGCCTTGGATGTGAGGAAGAAGTGGTGATCATTGTGTCCATGCTCTCGGTGGAGAATCTCTTTGTGACGAATCGTCATGGGTCCCACTCAAAGCGACGAAAAAGCCATCGTCAGGGCCATGCAAAGTGGGAGCCGGATCTGGACGGAGAAGAAGACGAAGAGGAAGACGAAGAAGGAAGTGGGTCACATCTGGAACGGCAGATGGTTCAGCTTCAGCGTGATGGTTTGCTAGATGATGCTGGTGACCACTTGAGCTACTTGCGTTTGTTTCAAGCGTGGGATCAGCAGTTCTCGGATGCCCGGTCACATCGACGCAATTCGCGTCAACGTGCAAGTACACCACAAGAAGACTGGTGCGAGCAACGTGGACTCCACGCGAGAGCATTTCGAATGGCCTCAGCAATTCGTCATCAGCTGAGAGACATCGTCAAGTCAGCGGTTGTGCGCGGGCAGATTGAAATGCATTCCCCCGTCAACGACGTTTTGACCAAGACGAAGCGCATCAAAAAGGCTGGTATGTTCACCGGAATCTGTTGCGGTCACGAACGTCTGAATGGGCTAATGTGTATTGGTTAATGTTTGTGTGGACTACAGTGTGTGCGGGCTTTTTCATGAACAGCGCACAACGATGTGCCAACCAGTCGACGATATTTCGCCATGTGCTGGAGTCAGAATTCCAGTTGCTGCATTTGCATCCGCTGTCGACGATTCTGGTGGCTTCTTCGCTGCCATCGTGCTGTGTGTACCATGAACTTGTGCACACGAGCAAGAGTTTCATGCGGCATGTGCTGCAAGTGCCACTGCTGTGGATTCAGGAATATGCAAAGGACAAATCTGCTGTCTCTGAGGAGCAATTGTATGCCCTCAGCGGCCACCAAAAGACTACGCAGACCAATTGCGAAGGCAATCGTGACGATCAGGATCACAACAGCGCAGTATCGCAAGCAACCGCAAACAAAACGACAAGAGTCGACTCGGCCGTTCTAGCGGCCGCTCGATCGCGCTTTCTTGCTCGCAAGCGATTCAAGCATGCTTGAGTCTTCACTGAACTCTGCTTGCTGTGATGGCATCCGGGGGGGGGGGGGGGTCGACCCGCACAAGTGTTCAAGCGCTCCGCCTTCTTCAGCTCCTAGCTGCGCGGTCGTTGACGCACCAGTCAAATGACACCGTTGTGGTCCACACCAGGTAAACAACCTCCAGTACTGTACAGTCCAAACTGTACTGCGTATATTCCATACATAGTTTCACCATGGTTTCTTCGTGTTTTTGCCGTAATCGTGGCGATATCAGTTCTAATCGTACAGTACACTTTTGGCGATTGCATTGTAGCCAAGAGCTGTCTCGATGGGTTCCCCCGGATTGGTGACTTTGTCTGCTGCAGAGTGTGTTGGGTTGGCTGTTGATGCGTGAGCCAAGGAGATGAACATGGGATCAGATGGAGATGAGCCAACTCAACTCCCGCAAAACGAAAGAGAACCCACGGCGGTTGATGGCTCTGATCTGATTCTGTTGGGGTGCGGACCCCACGGCTGATGGACAGATGGATCCAGTGGGGGAGGGAGATCATGAAGGAAGTGGATTACGTTGAAGCCACGGATTCCATAATCATCCACGATCCTCCACGCAACCATCTAATGGTTGAAGTTCATGGGCACTGATCCATTTTTGCAAGGTATACAATTTCTCACAGGTATCCGAGTAAAGGATTCGCAATCAATCCAATCTCCAAAGCACACGAGACGAGAAACTAAGCAACGGGAAAGAAGAAAAAGAACAAGGAAATGGCCAAGAAATCGACTCTGGTGGTGGTGAAACGATCAACGCCGCGTGATCGGGTCGAAGCCAACGCTTCCTCGACTGTTCCTTTCCATGCCCTTCGAGAGCCGGCTGTTGCGACGGCCCCTACGACTCGTTCTGCAACTAGTGCAGGTGCTGCCACTTCTGTGAACAATGCGACATCGCCCAGTGCGCGCACCTCCAGCACCGCAAAAACGTCGTTGCCAGTGTACATCAAAGCCATTTTGCTTCTGACCAGCCTGTTGGGCATCATCGCGTTTACGCTCTGGGTGGTCATCACCAAGTACCATCTCATGGGCAACTCGAACGATTTCGACACACACCCGTCGAGCGCTCCTTCCAAGCCGTTTGAGTCCCAATCGCCATATACTTCGGTCGAAGAGCTGACCATCGCATTGCGGAGTGGATTGCTGGATGTCAAAGGAGTGAATCTTGGTGGCTGGCTCGTGGTGGAGCACTCGATGACTTGGGATAGTATCCTCTGGGACGGCGTTCCCACCGAAATCGCGCAACAAGGGGAATACCAGACCATGAAGTTTCTAGGCCATGAACAAGGCGACCAACGCTTTCAAGACCATCGAAAATCGTGGATCACCGAACAAGACATTCGACAGATTGCTTCCTACGGACTCAACACAGTGCGCGTTCCCGTGGGCTTTTGGATCATCGGCTTTGATACCGAGCTTGCCACCAATCCAGACCAGTGGAAAGTGTATGCGCCGGGTGGGTTGGAATATCTGGATGTACTGATCAACGAATGGTCGCCCAAGTACCATGTGGCCGTGATGCTGAGTCTGCATGCCCACAAAGGATCGCAGAACGGCAAAGCCGACAGTGGTCCTGCGTTTTTGGGTCAACAAGAGTGGGATTCCAAGCCCGAAAACATGGAAAACTCTCTGCTCTTTGCCAAGTTCCTCGCCGAGCGATATCGCACCAGCGATGGCTTCTTGGGGATGAGTCTGATGAACGAACCGACACAGCCAATCAACATGACCAAAGTGCAGGACTATTACACAAGTGCGTATCAAGCGATCCGAGGAACAGGCAACAACTGTGTGCTGGGTGTTTCACCGCTGGTAACCCAGCAAAATGGCACTTCGATGGAAGATTTCATGTTGCACCCAGAATACCACAATGTGTGGCAAGAATGGCATCCACGATTTGATCAAGAAGGTCAAGACGAGTCCACGGTGATGAGTGCAGTGAACGCGTATGCCAGCAACTTGAGCTCGTGGAACGGGGACTGGCTGTTTGTGAGTGAATGGAATCTGAATTCCCCGTCTTCGGCTCCGTTCAACGACACTAGTACCAAGCGACAGTTTGCTCTGGCGCAAACCAGGGTTTATCGCTATGCCCACTCAGGTTGGACGTTTTGGTCGTGGAGGCATGCGGATGAATCGCGCAGCAATTCGACGCCAATGTCCATGCGACAGAACCTTCGCAATGGGGTTCTTGGTCCGTTCACTGGAAGCTGAACATCAGAAACCCGACCGAGAGGGACGACGAGAACTCACAAACGATGGATTTCGTTGACGGGTTCAAAGCTGAAAAACCCTCGATTTGGTGAAACGGTGCAATATCGAGTTAGCAGCACACTACCGTACTGTCCAAGTACCACCACGGAGGTCACACCACAGCCATGAAGTAATGGATCGTTTTCATCCATCTCAGCCATGAAGTAATGGAGCTGGATCTGTTTGATCCATTACCACCAGCATGAAGCTGTGGTATCTGCGCAAGGACCAGCTGCTTGAACTCGGCGGTGAAAGGTCTCAGCTATCGGTGTTGTTATCAATTGAATACTGCCAACGGTTGTAGAGCACATCGAGGAATCCACCCAACCCAAATCCTGAGGTATGATTTGTCATGAATACACCAAATGTCCAGCGGCCCACTGGACTATCCCCCCATAGGTGAACGGTCGATCCTGTCGTCAGCCATCTGGTGGTTGTCTTCTTGCTGTCCAACGACTCGGCTCAAGCCATCTAAAAGCCTCAGCAAACGAGTATTCCCCCCCTAAAGGAGTTCATCCCTTCGCGCGACACTTGAGTCCAACGGTTCCATATTCAAACTGGACAAATCCAGCCTGTCGGTATTTCATTCTCGGAGGTCATCCATTTGCACAGGTTCCGACAAAAAGTCAACAACCAACGCACTGGATGGATTGCCTTTGAGTTGGCAATTGGAATTCGTTGCGCTGACGTTGGTTTAAACAAGCAAAACGCAGAAAGAGAAAGAAGCAGAGGAAGATGGCCAAGGCGTCGACCCTTTTGGTTGTGGTGCGCTCTCCAACACCCGAAGCAGAAGCTTTTCAAGCATGGGATGAACCAAATGCTGCCGCCAATGTGGCGCCAAGTGCGACAACAGGGCCAGCAGTCCCCTCGCCCGTGCCATCGACAAAGGATCCACCGTACATCCGCCGATTTATGGTGGTGATGGGGTTGATAGGATCAGTCGGCTTGATCATCTGGATGGTGCTCTCGAGTCGATCGTCCGAAGCAGACGACAGTGAGCATCATATCATACCCGACTCTGCGCTTTTGAGTGCGACCAAAGCGCTTCGAAACGGATGGAAACCCGTGCGAGGGGTCAATTTGGCTGGATGGCTTGTCGCCGAGCACGCCATCACGTGGGATTCACCGCTTTGGGAGGGCGTGCCGATCGAAGTCGCGCAGCAAGGCGAGTACAAGACCATGGAGTTCTTGGGCCATGAAGTCGGCGATGCGCGATTCCAAAAGCATCGGGAAACCTGGATCACCGAGCAAGACATTGGAGAAATCGCCCGAAATGGACTCAACTTGGTGCGTGTGCCAGTGGGCTTTTGGATCGTGGGGAATGATGACACGGACACTGGCAACCGACAGCAATGGAAAATGTACGCACCCGGGGCGCTGGCGTTTTTAGACAAGCTGATCAACGAGTGGGCTCCCAGATACACTGTGACCGTGATGATCAGTCTTCATGCGCACAAAGGATCACAAAATGGGGAAGCCAGCAGTGCACCGCTGAACCGTGGTGAGCACAACTGGCATTTGTACCCTGAAAACGTGGAGAATTCGGTGCATTTCGCCAGGTTTCTAGCCAATCGCTACCGCAATAGTGAAGGCTTTGTGGGACTGAGTCTGATGAACGAACCTACAACGCCGACCAATGCGACCAAACTGCAGGAATACTACACGAATGCGTATGAAGTGATCCGATGGTCTGGTATTGAGTGTGTGCTGGGAGTTTCCCCGTTGCTGTCTGAGCAAAATGGCACTTCGATGCAGCAATTCATGTCGTATCCGCAATACCACAAGGTGTGGCTCGAATGGCATCCACGATTTGATCAGGACAACAGCAAGAGTGAGTCGATGGTACTGGAGGACGTGGCGAACTACGACGCAAACCTGCGTTCATGGAGAGGTGACTGGGTCTTCATCAGCGAATGGAGTCTCAGCTCGCCCTCGTCAGCTCCCTTTAATGATTCCTCCCCCGTCGATGGCTGTGCAGGAAGGAAGAGATTGGGTGCCGCACTGAAAACTGCCTACCAATCTGCCCATTCGGGATGGACGTTTTCGTCCTGGCGCCATGCCGATGAATCCACCACCAACCGGTCAGAGTTGTCCATGCGCCAGAACCTTCGCGATGGATGTCTTGATATTGGCTCGAATGGCTGGTCGTGAACACCAAATCGACGAGTCAGCATGGCGCTTACACTAGTGTTCTGATTGATATTTATGATTGCACACAATACAAAAAGACTTTGTTTCCATAGGCTTGTGGTTGTGCATTGCATGGGTGGTGAGTGTTTGACGGCGCGAGTGCGCCGTCAAGCCGCTCGTATTCTCTGGTCGATCAGCTTCAATTCTTTGAGGTCGACAAGATTACACAGGTTCTTGCAGAAGTTCAGCTGATGGCATGATTTCCTGTTGAAGCCCATCAGAGAACAAGACAGAAGAAGAGGACCAAAGGGCCGACAACATGGCCAACGAGTCGACTCTTGAGGTGGTTCAGCGCTCGCCACGACCCAATGCGACGAATTTCCATGCGATTGGAGATGCTGGTGCTGCTGGTCAGGCCACTGCGACACGTTCCACCACACCAGCTGGAGTAGAGTTTGTTCCAACATCACCGTCAAGAGATCCACCGCACATCCGCTGCATCGTGATGTCCATGGGATTGATTGGCACCATGTCTTTCCTTGTGTGGATAGCGCTGCGTCTATCGTACAGCTCTTCATCTGGTGCCAGCTATCCGAAAACCACTCAGCCTGTTCAGCAGTTTCCCACTCTTGAGAGCATGACCAATGCTCTTCGCGAAGGAGTGCTCCCTGTTCGTGGGGTCAATCTGGCTGGATGGCTTGTGGCTGAGCATGCGATCACATGGGACTCACCGCTCTGGCAAAGCGTCAATGTGCCCATGGAGATTGCAAATCAGGGCGAGTACAAGGTGATGGAGTTTCTGGGCCATGACCAAGGCGACGCGCTGTTCCGTACACATCGAGAAACGTGGATCACCGAAAAGGACATTGAAGAAATCGCCAAGTTCGGACTCAACACGGTGCGCGTGCCTGTGGGCTTTTGGATCATGGGAAGTGACGAGACCGACGTTGCCAACCAGCAACAGTGGAGAATGTATGCACCTGGAGCACTCTTGTTTCTCGACAAACTCATCCACGAGTGGTCGCCAAAGTACAAAGTGGCCGTGATGATCAGTCTCCATGCACACAAAGGATCGCAGAATGGTGAAGGCCACAGCGCACCCTTGTTTCTCGGCGAACACGACTGGCATTTGTTCCCAGAAAACATGAGGAATTCTCTGCTTGTGGCGCAGTTTCTGGCGCATCGTTATAGCACCAACAAAGGGTTTCTGGGTCTGAGTCTGATGAACGAGCCGACGGCTCCAACCGATATCACACAGTTGAAGGACTATTATTTGACTGTGTACGATGCAGTCCGTCGTGCTGGTATCCAATGTGCATTGGGGATATCGCCATTGCTGTCCGAGCAGAATGGTACTTCATTGGATGGGTTCATGATGCTTCCAACACATTATCGCGTGTGGCAAGAAGTTCACCCACGTTTTGTTCAGAGCGTCTCAGAATCCATCGTGATAAAGAATGTGACTGACTTTGGTGAGCAGTTGCGTTTGTGGAAAGGAGACCGAGTGTTCATAAGTGAATGGACTCTGGCGTCCCAGTCTTTGGCCTTCGGTTTCAGTTGTCAAGACAGGCGGCGATATGGAGCTGCTCAAATGGAAGTATACAACAAATATGCCCATTCAGGCTGGGCATACTGGACCTGGCGGCATGCAAACAAGGAGCTGTCGATGCAACAAAACCTACGCGATGGGTGTCTCGCTCTCAGTCCAGTTTCTGCTTTGTATGAGCCAGACGGATCATCAATCAGAAGAGAGTAAGATCAACTCGAGTCTCGAGACAAATGCATGGTCTACGTGACGTTAACCTGCTGGTTGCCTTAGTCAACTCGTGGGAAGATATGCCCATCCATTTACTTACGATATAGATTTCCAAGCTCAGGTGATTCCCCTTCCCATATCATATCCAAGACGATACTGGTCCCAACCGGTAATGCCATCGTATTTAATCGAGCTGCTTCCGAAGGACAGGTATCTCTTCGTCTAAATACGAGGATACACCTTGCTCGATTCCCGTGTAATTGCGGTTCTTTGTTGGATTTTTTGTGTTGCCAGTCAGTCAGGCTGGTCGCTGCATGAGGGTGTGGGACTGCCGGTGTGTTGCCTTGTGTCGTGTCATCCGCTCAAAGACCGCGACCTCGACCTTGAGAGCAACAAGAGAGAAGGAAGCCCAACATCCACAACAGGAACAACAACCAAAGCAAATGACGAGCGAGAGCCGGTTCGAGTCGGAGTATTTGCAGCTGATTGAAGCCTGTCACGCCAAAGCGGAGAAGGAGACCTTCCCACTCACCCAAGAAGAGCAAGAGGCATTGCTGAAACAGGGCAACAACGGTACGACGAAGCAACCACCCGATTGAAGCCTTGGGTGTGACGGAACCCTTGAAGGCTCTGCGGCTAAATGGCGGAACAGCTGAACGACTGAACAGCTGAACGACTGAATGGCGGATTCTGGCTGATTTGCTGGCTGCTGAACCACTGAAGAAGCCGCTAATCGTCTGGATGATGGATTTGCTTAGCTGATTGCTGGGACAGCGTGCGCAAGATCTCGCAAACCATATTGGATCCTTCACGAATTCGCAACTGCACATTCCGTGGCTCTGTGGTTTTAGGTACTATACGCAGGGTGTTATTTGGGGTTTGCTGGGGAGTTGCTGCTGAATGGTTTCTGATGGGCTGGCTGAATCACTTGCTTTGTGTTGGTGGACCCAGGTCATTTCGCGGACTCCATCGAGTTGTATGGCGTCAAGTTCCCCACCGGCTGCTACAACTCTACGCTCAGCGACAGTTTTGTGTTTGATGACGCGCTGGTGATGGATACGTTCCTGGTGCACCGCACCATTGTGGATTCCAGAGCTAGTCTGGTGCGTTGTGGCCGAGTAGTTTGCTCGCCCGACGCCACCTTTGCCAATGGCATGCAGATCAAAATCGGTCTTGGCTCAGGTGGAAGAGCCGTCGCCTGTTACGCAGACATTCCTTATCAAGGTGAGCAGTGGGTCCGGTGCTATGGGTCAAGTCACCGTGTGACCTTTGTGACCTTATACTCTCGGGGTTGCTTAATGGATGGGATGGTGGCTTTCTACTTAATGGGTTTTTAGTGGCGGCGGATGTGGCTTCCAAACGATTTGACAAGGCGCTTTTACACACCCACGAGCAGTTTGTCAATAACTTTGTCAAACGCTTGCGCGCCAATGCTTCGCGCAATGTACTGTGTCAATTCAGTAGCGTGGTCGGGTGCCCCAAGGTCGAAGATTGTTTCATCGGCCCTTTTGCGTTGACCGAGGACTCGTCTCTCCAGAACGTGAGCGTGCTCTCGACCAAAGACGAGCCCACGAGCGTCCACGGCGCTGCCCAACTGCACAACGCGATAGTCCAGTGGAACTGCGAGGTGCGCGACAAGAGTTTTGTGGAAAACGTGCTGCTCTGCGACGCCTCGAGCGTCATTTTCCACGGCAAAGTGGTTGAATCCATCATCGGCCCCAACTCGCTGGTGGCCAAAGGCGAGATTGGCAAGTGCCTGGTGGGTCCCTTTGTCGGCTTCAACCACCAGGCTCTGCTCATCGCCAGTCTCTGGCCCGAAGGCAAAGGCAATGTCAGTTACGGCGCCAACGTTGGCAGCAACCACACGCTCAAGGCTCCCGACCAAGAATTGTTTCCCGGGGAAGGAGTGTTTTACGGACTCAGCTGTTGCATCAAGTACCCGTGCAACTTCCAGAAATCACCGTACTCGGTCATTGCCACAGGAGTCTGCACGCTGCCTCAAAAGCTGGAAATGCCATTCTCACTCGTCAACACCCCTGGTCACCACGTGCCGAGCCTCTCACCGGCTATCAACGAGATCTTCCCAGGGTATGGTTCTCGACGTCTTCTGTGTGTGTGTGTGTGTTGCGATTGGTGAGGGAGCGTTTTGAATTGATTCTCGGAGTGTACAAATGTCGCTCTAGTTGGGTGCTCAACAGCAGCATCTACACGATTCTTCGCAACGTGACCAAGTACAAGACGCGCAACAAGTCCAAGCGCACGAAAATCGAGACCGAAGTCTTTCGCCAGGACATCATCGATGTCATGCGAGGTTTGCTGTTGCGGCTGCCATGCCCCGTGTGGAAAGCACATGGACTGATCTCTCGCCTCTTTTGCGATGAACCAGAGGCACGAGCGCATCTGATCGAAGCGGAAGGTAAAACGACCATCACGTTGGCCGACGGAACCGCCATTTACACGGAGCATCAAGTCCAAGGAATTGGCAAAAACTACATGACCGAAGCGTCGCGTGTCACTGCCATCCGCGGTTACACGTTTTACATTCGCTTTTTCGCGTTGAACTCGCTCTTTAAGCTGATCGAGAATGGTTTGCTCTCAAACTCTTTCACAGTCGGCCAAGAGCTGTCGTCGCGCAACCCCAAGTGAGTGGTTGTGTCTCCTTGGCGCTGTGAAAAGCCTTCATATCTCATCATGATGTTGTTGCTTGCTGTGCGGTTGAGGACAGCATCCACGCGATGGCGAATCTCTTGAGCGAAGAGTACCCGCATGGCACTGTGGCCAGTGAGTTGCTCAACGAGTTGGTGACCAAGTTTGAACAAGTTCGGGACGAGGCTGAAAAGTGCAAAGCGCGTGACGACATTCGCGGGCAACGAATCATTCCGGATTACAAAGAAGTGCACATTCCTGCCGCAGAAGAAGAAGCCGTCATCATGGCTGGAGAGTAAGAGATCACACACTCCCCTGCGTGACGGGCTGGGGCATTTGATCCACACACACACTCATGTTGCGTTGCTGTCGTGTGTAGACAAGCCGTAGAGATCAAGTCACGCGTCGCCAAAATCCTGTCCAAGCTTTAGCCATTCGTCAATTGATCCGTTTTCGTTTGCTTGTGGGCCAGTGGGTAGGCTGCTCTTATCGCGGGCTGTTGCGTGTAACTATCTACATAGATGAGAGGCGTGTTGGTGGTAAAGCCAAAGCCTGGCGTTGATATGTCAATTGATCTTTGGTAACGACGGACTGGCGATCATTCGCGCCGACTGCTGCAGTGTCGGTGACGCAACGATGGTCCCTGTCGAAGATGACGCACCCAGTGGTGGGGTGAGATGTGGCGGAGTTGTCATGGGCAGAAGACCTCCTGACGAGGAAGAAGAGCTGGGTATGGGTGTATTTGCCATGCTGTTGCTGTATGGACTTCCACTGGAATCGTTTGATGTGGCGCTTCCTCGAGTGTTTTCGGCTTTCTTCCGCTCGGATCCTGTCGAGGAGCTGAACGACTTGTCCGGCATGAATTGGTTCACGAGGTCCACCCCGTAGATCTCTCGAAGTGCTTCTGCAAGTGGCATGGCAGTGATGTTAGCTGTGGATCACCACCACAAGCAGGATACTCAAATGAGCAGCCGCCACAACTGTGTGTACCTTCACGTTCGGTCGGCTTAGCTTCGCGATAGGTCGGTGTTGCCGTTGCGGCTGGCGAAGCTGCAGAAGAAGCGGTACTGCCAGGAAGAATTTGTTCGCTTTTCTTCTTGGTTCGTGGCTGCTGCTGCTGCTGAGGACCTTTTTTCATTTGAGCAAGCAGCAGACTCGCGTCCAAGTTGCTGGTGATGTCGATGACAACCACAGGCTCCACACGATCCGACTTGTAGGCTTCGATGCGTCCATTTTGCTTGACTTGAATCCGCTCAAAGCACCGCAAAGCTTCGAGACTTTTGGCCACCAGGCGAATGCCCTCGATGCAGATGAAATTGTTGCGCAAGTCGATGTCGGCGATGAGTCGTTGCCTTTGGTACACGCCCACCAGCGACTTCATGGCTTGCTCAGTGAGGCGATTGCCGCGTAGATCGATTTTCTTTGGCAGCAAATTGCTGCTCTCCACGGTCTCGAACAACGCAAACAGCGGCATCACTTCGTGGTCGGCGAGCCAGCAATTGCTCAAGTCGAGGCATTTGATTCCCGCACATGCGGAGGAGACTGCTAGCGTTGGCGTTGACGTTGGCGTCGGTGGCGTCGCACACGAAGCCACTGCGGCCGAAGCAGCCGTCAGAAACAGTTGCAGAGCATCCACATACTTGTACACTAGTCGCGATTTGCCGATTTGTTCTTTGGTGTACTCACTCTCCAATTGTTCATAGCGATTTGCCTGCACTTTGAGTCGTTCCTGGCTGGTCAGCGCCTGGGCCTGGCATTCACGAACCAAACATTCCATTTGGCTCTGCAGGTTGATCGTTTGCTGGTGCAATTGCATCAACTGCAAGTCGCTTTGCGCGCGCTTTTGGCTTTCGCCGTTGACTTGTTCCACCAGTCGCACGAGCCGTTCTTTTTGTTCGTGGATCAGGCGGTCTTTGAGATCGTGTTGGCGCCGCATCTCGTCGAGCACGTGCTGCTTTTGTTTGGTTTGGTCTTGTTGGCCCAGAATGCGGTCGTTGAGCAAATGGATCTCGTCTTCCAGGCGTTTGGCCGTGCGTGCGCAACTGTTTTGGCTTTCTTGGAGCTGTTGGGTGAGTTGTTGAATCTCTTGGTTGCGATTCTCCACGGTGATCTCGAGTTTGTGCTTGTACTCGAGCGCATCGTTGACGATTCGCTCCAGTTCTTGCATGCGGCTCTTGCAGGCTGCCAATTGCTCCAACGCGTTCTCGGCCTGGTGCTGGCTCGCATGCAATGCCGCTTGGGTGTCCTGAAGCTTGAGCGTGACTTCGTATTGCTTGTTTCGTCGCAGCACCAGCTCGGATTGCATTTGCTCCGTGTCCAGCAAGTATTTGGCGCGGGTGTCAGCGATTTCCTGGTGCAGTTGTAGGCGTTCGCAGTGGAGTTTGTTTTGAATGTTGGCCAGCGCCAACGCCTTGTCCTCGGCCAGTTTGGTCTTGTGCAACACTTCGACTTCGTTGACGGCGTTGCTCTCCAAATGCTGCTGGTGCAGGCTCCGCAAGACGCGCAATTCTTGCTCCAACTCTTCAATGCGTTGCTGGAATTCCTGGGTCTGGGTCTCCTGGATCTGTAGCGTCTGCAACAGTTTGGTGTTTTGACTCATGGCGATCTCCAGGGCCTTGTCCTGGCCTTCGCGTTGTTTGATGAGCACGTCGTTGGCTTCAAGTTGGTGGTCCAATTTGGCGATGCGTTTGTCCTTGCGCACCAGATCGCTTTCTTTTTGCACCAATTGCTGTTGCAACTGGTGAAGCTCTTGTTCCGTGGCGTCCAATTGCCCCCGCAAGGTATCGTTTTGACCCATGAGCAACCAGATCTCTTTGGTCTTGGCCGTGATGGTGTCGTCTCGCAACGCGATCAACTGGTTCTCATGGAAACTCCGCGGGCTCAGGTTGGCGTCAGCTTTTTCCGGTGGCGTGAGCTCCTCGATCTTTTTGTCTAGTCGTCGAATCACTGTCAAATGGCGATCAATCTCTTTCTGACTGGTTTTCTCTCGTTCTTTGCTTTCGTCCAATTGCTGCAGCAGCAAATTGTGTTTTTCTTGTTGTTTGTGAATGGTCTGCCGCAAAAACTGCAGGTTCTGGTCTTCTTTGGCCAAGTTTTGTTGGTGTTGCGTCAATTCCTGTTGGCAGCACGCCAGTTGGGAATTGACGGCAGCCACCGCTTTGTCCTTGCGCACCAGTTGGATCTCGAGGTCGCGCAATTGCTGGTTGAGCTCGTCGACGTGTTGGCTTTTGCGGATGAGCAAGATCTCTTTGGTGTTGATCTCGGCCTGCTGCTTTTCGTTGAGTAGTTTGTACGCCGAACTGGTCTCATTGAGTTGGTTGACGAGTTCTTCCTTGTCAAACAGCGCGGTCTCAAGCAATTTGATGCGCGCCTCGGCAGTCAGATCTAGTGGAACAGGAAGCGGGGTCCCCATCACACCATGACCATGGCCTCGCGCGCTGGTGTGGGTCGAAGAAGACCCGCTGATCGCTTCTTGTTGCGTGGCTTGGCGCTGGTCTGGGCTTGAAGCAGACGAGTTCTCCGAGAGAGTCAGCAAAGCGGCAACTTGTGGTGGAAGAGAGGCTTCGACTGGCGAAGCGCTCGCCGTGCGCTTCTCGGCATCGTCGCTGCTTTCACCGGCATTCGACGAAGACCGAGCGCTCTCTGGCATGTCGTTTGGGGCATCCACTTGCCCGTTACGAAGGAAGTACAAGGTTATCCGCGACCCAAACGAAACCGAAGCAGCATGGTGCACAGCAATGGATGGATTTGCTTGGTGTTATTGCTTTCATCATGCATTTGTTGCCTTTGTCTCATGCTCATTGGCAATCAGTCGATGGACTTCTTGCTCCGGATCTGCTTAGTTGTTTGGACAATGGGATTGCACACGAGCGGGCCACACCACTCACTCACTCACTCACTCACTCACCCAACCTTACACCAAACTGGCGCGGATCTTGTTTGCATTTGGCCATCAGCATCAGCAGCATCAAGAAGAAGAAGAAGAAGAAGAAGCGAGAGTCATGACGAGGATCGGTGCATCCCAAGAGATGGTGGCATTCACGACCAAAACCATCGGGGCATCGCGGCGTCCACGTGAACAGTTGGCAGCAAAGTTGTCGTCGTGGTACAACACAAAAGTGAGAGGAGCAAAAGCAAAACCAAGGCAACACAACGAAGCAGCTGTGGCTGTTCATTTGACAACGTCGATCTCACTCTCACTCTTACCACCGTAGCGATCGTTGTGCCTCCACTTGCGCCACTGCAAGAGACTCTTCCTCTATATTTGACCCAACGAGGTTCTATTGCACCCTCACGCATGCTACTGGGGCACTCGAATGGCTGCAAGTCGTGTCATCCGACCCAGTCGTGGCGCCAAAAGTGTTGCACCGACAAAGGCTGGCAAGAGAGAGAGAGAAGAGTATTCCCTCACACAAAAGAGATCCCTCCATCCACTGGCGGCTCATGCTTATGCGTTATGGAAGCTCATTGACTACTTGCGGGCGCAGCCGCCGGGGGCCGATCCACCACATAAAAGATCTTTTCGGCCATGCGGTACTCGCGCTTGTCGCCATCGTCGTAGACGACAAAATGCTGATACGTTTGCTCATTGAAATTCTGCACCGTGCCTTCGTACCATTTGTCTTTGGCCCATTTCACACACACCCGTTTGCCCACGAGGCGCTGCGGGTTCTCATCGCTGTCGTAAAACGCCTCCATGCCCTGCCCTGTCTCGTCATCGTCGTGGAGAATCGAACGAAGTCGAGGCAACAGTCGCGCAATGGATCGGTCCACGCTTTTCATGGCACTCGGGTTGGTCGCACTGACGTTTTGCCACGACGAACTACTGTCGGGCTTGACCAGTTGCGTGCGTTGCTGTTGCAGCAATCCGTCAGGACTTCGATGGGCCAAAAGCCACTTTTCCATCCACGCGCAGCTCATCTCGTGTTGACGAAGCCACTTGATCACATTCGGATGGCGTTTGGCCAGTCTCGTGAGCATGTCGATCGAGCATTCCGTCGCCTTGAAGTACTTTTGCTGCGAAGATACCACGGCCAGCAGCGACGTCATGCCATCTTCCAGTCGTTGAGCCATCAGCGAGTCGCGAATCTTGAGTAATGTGTTCATCGATCGAAACAAACACTTGACTTCTAGGTGGTCCGCCTGCTCCAGGCCCTTGGTGATGAGCTGCATGCACAGATCCGTCATACGATGGCTCTCCCAGCATAAATGCTGCAAAATCTGTTCCAATGGCTTGGTCTCTTTGGTGTAGTGATTGGCTCGTTGAAGCAACAACAACACAAAGCGCTCATGGAGCAGCACGTGGGTATCAAACTCGGACAAGTCGACGCAGTCCTGCATGATGTTGCTCGGTCGTTGCGGGTTCTTAACATCCATCGCAGGTGGCTTGCCACAACGCAGTAGCAGCGAGAGCAGCTTGAGCAGGGAGGCATTGAGCTCAATGGCCTTCAGAGACACGGGTGTTGGCTCGGCAATGCTAGACGGATGCTTTGACGAGGACGAAGACGACGTCAGCGGATTCGAGGCTTCTTTACAACTAGTTTTCTTGGTCTTCAGGCGTCGCTGCAATTCTTCTTGAATGAGTGGCTGGGTGTGCCCAAGCTCCGTCAGTAACCCGACAATCACGCCGATCACCCCGTTGACCACCAAGAACAGACATTCGTTGCGACCCATGTGCGCAAACTCGAGCAAAACCGTGAAATACTGTGCATGGTGGCTCACAGGAGCGTCCAGCAGACGAGGCATGAGTTGAATCAACACAAACACAAAGTCAAATGCGACCGGAAGCGCCATGCCACCGGATTCGTCTTCTTCTGCATTGTCCTCGCCATGCTTTGGACGACGTGTTCCTGAATTCTGTTGCTGTGGGGAGCTCGACGGTTCTTCTTGTTCGAAATGGGACGTCATGGAGATCGCGTCCGACAACACCATGGCCATCAACTCGCGCACTTCTTCGTACGAGTTGAACACCAACAAGTCCATGATTAGCGTCTTGTTCTCGCTCAGCGTCGTCAGCAGCCATTTGCATCCATCCGTCTCGTCGTGATACAATGCCTGGAACGGGATCCGCCATTCTAGCACGCGCTCAATGTTGCCTCCCTGCCATAACGTGCCAAAGACAAACCTCGTCGCCATCTGCAGAGCCTCGAGCCGCACCTCGGGCACATCAAACTGCGGAACAGCACCATTGGCGCCTCCATTCAAGCAGCTTTTGATGAGTTCGTACGTGAAATTGAGGTATTTCTCGTCGTACAAATACTTTTTGCGCCAGAAATGGAAGTTTTCATGCACAATCATCGAGCGAATGGGTTCTGGAGCAATGATCCTCGACTTCTTGAGCACTTGGTTCCGTCTGGCGCGACTTCTGCGCAACAGTTTCGAGACAAAAGCCAGCACCAGCGCATCAATTCGAAACATTTCCGCTTTCCACTTGGTATTTCGAGTCAACGAGGCCTCAGGGATTCCTGGTGCAAAGCTCAGTTTCGGTTTCTTGCGCGCGTAAAACAGCATGAAGCTGCTTCGGTTCTTGAACGACATTGAGCAACAACTTGAAGAACCCGTGGACGTGATGGAATTGCTGCTATTGCCAGTCAAGTTCTTCTTGTTGTTGCTGTAACTGCCTCCTCCGCCTGTGGTGGAATCTTCTTCGCCACCAAAACACTCTTCGGGGATCTGGTTGACATCAAAAGGAGTGATGATGGTGTCGTTGAACTCGTACCAGCGTTGCTGCGTGTCGGCCCCATCTTGTTCCATGTCGTCTTGGTCGCGTAGAAACGAATAGTAATGGCCCGAGTGCGCAGTACCCATATGCACCACCGTGCCAACCAGTTCATACTCGAAATACTCGGGCGCTAAGGAACTTGAATGTGGTGGGTTGCTGCCACCAGCACCACCGCCCGTGCCAGCATCCGCTCTATCGGGGCTCGATACGGCGCCGGTTTCCTCAAAATACTCACTGCCATCCTCACCATCGTCACGAGTCGTTGTATCCGCCATGCCACCGGCTGTTTCCTGGCTTTGACGGCCCTGTTTGGTGTATGGGAACATGTTGAGTTCCATGGGGAACTCAAAGCGATCGTGGACTTTGTTTTGCTGCATGGTTTCAAAATCAAACTCGAAGCGTTTCAAGTGAACAATCAAAAACTCGGGCAATTGCGCGATGCAAATGCGCTTGCGGGTCTCCAACGTTGCTTTTTCCTGCGCGTGGTCCTGGTCTGCCTCCCAGGTATAACTCACTTTTTCGCCTTCGATCCATCCATCCAACGACTCCTCCAGGTTCTTGCGGTCGCGCACCGGCACCGAAATGAAATGAAAAGGTTCACACCGCTCCGAGTATCTTCCTCCTTCGGCCACCAGTTCGTTGCTAAACACGCCACCAAAGCTACGATTCAACAAGTTGTCGTGGGCTTCGCCAATGCCATTGACTTCGGACTCAATTTGCTGGAAAAAACTGGTCAAAAACTCGCTCGCGTCTTGCTGTTGATTCACGTCCAGACTCTCGCCATCCCACGTCTTGAACGCACTCGTAAAGGCCTTTGGATTGTAATACGGCTTGGCAGTACCTTCGAGGTGCGCAAACAACGACTGAAGTTCCCAGAGAAGACCCGAATGCTTGGGATTGCTGTCGAACCGTAGCACATCTCGTCGAAACCGTTTGGTCATGAAAAAGGCCTGAAGTGTGCTGTTCAGATAGCAAGTGCAGCCCAAGTTCTTCAACCCAACGTATTTGCCACGCTCCAAAACGGTGTGTTCCTTGGCTTTTTGTCGCTTCTTTTTCAACGTGATGGTCGAGTTGGAAGTTGTCAGTTTGGCCGAAGTGGCTCCCAATTCCGCCGGGGCTTGTAGCGAATGCTGTTGACCCATCAGCACCAGCAAATACTGCAAGCCAGGTGTGTTCTCCACGGCCAGCTCCGACAACAGCGCAAACGCCAGTTCTCGCGAACGATCGGAACGGCATTTTGGTTGACTCAAAAAGTAACCGGACGCGACAATGGAGTTTTCACTGCCACTGGTTGTACGAGGTTTGGACGGCCCCATCGACAAGGACAACGAGTCGGACAGCGATGTACCAGGGCTGGTGGCGGTGGCAAACAGACAATTGGTGAACAGTTCTTCCATGACGTTGTCTTGCTCAAAGAGTGTGCACGAGATGACTTCACGAAGGCTTCTCCCACGGTAGGGAACGTCCAATTTCCCAGCAAGAATGGGCGGAATCTTTTGTAGAATCGTCAACAGTGTAGACAACAATGCTTCCAAAAGCACATCACGAGGAGAAGACACCGTGGCATCTTCGGCGAGTCGAATCGCGGTGGCAGCTTGATCAATTCCATGCCCGTGCTGGTGCTGCTGCTGTTGACCCGCGCGGCATGCTGCAAAGTCTTCGTCAAATCGTCGCAAGCGCCGGCAGAGAATTCGACAGCTGGCGATGAAATCAAAATGGGTCAAGTCTTGCGCTTTGGAGACCAACAGGATGAACAACTGGTAGTATTCCTCATCGGCCACAGTGCCGTCGTAATCGCCCAGCAGCTTCAAGAAGAAATCGCGGCATTTCCCGCGATCAATTTGCTCTTCTTCAGCATCAGCCGAAGTGGTAGTGCCCAAAGCTGCGATCGTACGCACTGCTTCTTGGCGAACAGGCTTGAACGGATTCGTCACCAGATTGTGCAGAAACACTGGTCCACTTCGTGGATGGCTCTCCAAGAGCAGCACGGACTCGACGGAACAACACAGCAACAGAGACGACACAAAGGCCAGTACACGAGTGATGAGAAATGCTTCGCTGGGTAGTTTGAGTTGGTTGTCGTGGCTCTCAATGGGTGCCCGAGTGTACGAGAAAAACCGCATGCCAGAGCAAACCGAATCAGCGCTTGTTGTTGTTTCGGACGCTGTAGTGAGCGCCGTGGTCACAGCTGCTGCTTTTGATTCCTCCTGGACACTTTGAATTGAATGGAGCACATCGATCAACTGCACAAAGAGCTTTTGGGCGTCTTTGTGCTTTGTTCGGCGTTGGTCTCGGCGAGCCCGATCGTCCATTTCATCATTGTCTTCGGCTTCTTCGGCTTCTTCTTGCTCCAGTTGGGTCTCCACAAGAACAAAATGGCGCAACACTTTCAGGACTTTGGCCAGACACAAGACCGCAAGTGGCCCTTGCGCGAGCAATTGCTTTGGGTTGATGGCAAGAATGACTTCTTCTAGATGGCGTTTGCCGTTGAGTTTGAGAAACGAGACACTCCATGAATTTGCAACTCCAATGGGTTCTTCTTGGGCAGCATTGGTGCCACTTTTACTTGGTGAATCCAGGCCATTGGTGTGTTTCCCAGCGTTCGGGTCTTGCTCAAAGGCAAATTCTTCGAGCAATTCGAGTTGATACAACAGTTTGGGCGGACACACAGCGTCCAAGAGTTGATTCCAATGGAATACCTTTGGGAACTGACGCACGGATCCATCAATCGCCAAACAATTGTTCAACGTACGCATGGTCTTCTCCATGTTCTGATCGCAGTCGACTTGCTTGAGCACTTTCCAGGCCTCTTCACAGACGCCATCTTTGGTCGAAAGCAGCCCAAACAACTGACCAAGTCTGCGCGAGTCCTCGGAAATCACTTTTTTCGCTTGAATCCAGTCGCCGTCAATGCCGCCCTGCACACTGCCAGCAATGTTCACGACGGTACGATCGATATGGCCAACCGTGTCGCTCTCGACGCGAGACAGCAAAATGGCTTCCACGCAGTTCCTGCTACGCTTGCCTAGAGCAGAGCTGGGAGCCATCACCCCAGCTGGAGCAGGTGCAGTGACGGCCGAAGCTTTGCCCGTTGATGTGGGCGCTGCAGAGCCTGCAAAAACGCGGGCCTTTTCCAGTGTGAACTTGTCGTGTCCTTGCGCTGTCAATTTGACTTTGAATTCGTTCAACAAGCGCACTCGTTCTGCCGGGTGATTGGTGTCTTTGGCGATTTTATCGCGGAGTTCCGCGACCGTACAAGTCTTGCGCAAGTGATACCGAAACGGAGCAGCAGCACGCCCGTCTTGAGTTTTGACGTACACGACCAGCTCTTCAACGGCATCCGAGCCACCTCCACCAACACCACCACTCAGAGTTCCCATGAATCCATTCTCAAAATCGCTGCGGTGCATTTGGCTCGACTGATGCAGAAAAGTCCCGAGCAAAAGCAGCAAGCGACGAACTTCCTGGGTCTTGGACGAGTCCAATGTCGCAGGCTTTGCCCCTGGTGATGCACCAGCACCACTTGTATATGGTTCCAACCGCTCCAGACAGTTGCGCACAAAATCACTCCAGACTTCACGTCGCACCAGCTTGGAGCCCAGATGAAGCTGCAAGTAGATCAAGTAATTGATGGCTTGCTCACTGACTTCTTCATGAGCGCACAACGCGACTTGGTACATGGTATCGAGTCCCCGCAACTGGGTGTTTTCCACTTGGAATTGCTGACCGTCATTCGACCAACTCATCAATCGATGCAGCGTATTGACACAGCGGAAAAGCTTCTCCAAGCACCAAAACGCCTGAACGCCCATGGTCTTGATGTCCAGCACGATCTCTTCGCCAGTCATTCGGCCCGAAATCGACTTTGAAGTGGCATTGCGAAGCAATGAATCAAAGATCTGACTGGTTGTATCCATGGACAAAGCATTCTCCGTCGAGTACACCCGGCGAGACGCATCGCTCGGGTCTGCTACGACTGAGGTCAGCCATTTGAAAAACACTTCGGTGGCTTCCACACTCGCTTTGGTGTCTGCAAAGCACTTCCAAACGCGACAAACGTCACTAAACGTCAGCTCCATCGATGATTTCGTTGCCAGGTATCCGAGAAAGTTGAGCCGGGTCTCGATCCGTGCGAGATCTTCCAGAGCAGCAGCACTGGTCTTGGTTGACGATGGTTGCCCGCGTTGGTTCATGTATTTACTGAGCTCATCAACGACCACGTTGATGATCTGAAATCGCCGATCCAGATCCAAAATCAAGGATCGGGAAGAAGCCAAGTGCTGGGCACTCACATTTCTTCCTGAGCCAGACTTGCCAAGACCCGACGAGGAGGCCGAGGAAGATGAGGAGGCAAACGAGTCTGCAATACGTTGAATCAACGCCATTGAGATCTCCACCTGTTTGCCTTGTTGGATATTAGCCGCACACTTCTCAAGATACTCGTCCAAAAGACTTGACGTGGACGAATCCATTGGAGCTGGCGGCTTGGTGGCAAGAATCGAAGAACTGGAGGAATTCTTGCCCGAGTTCTGAATGATATTCAGTGATTCCGCAAGTGCAACTTCCATCGAGGAACTCACTCTACCCGTCAGGGAGGATTCAATGCTGTCTCGACTCTCGCTCGACGTTTGTTGATCTTGATCGGTGAGTCCATTCCACAGCAAACAACAACCCAACGAGACGATTTTCTGCAAGGTTTCTTGATCCCTAGCAGCGGCTGCATTCAAGTTACGACTCGAGCCAGGGCCACTACTGCCAGGAGCAGAACCCAAGAAGCTCGAGGCCAGACTTCTCTTCTTGCCTTGGCCCAAATCGTTCATGAGTTTGGCAGCAATACTGATGACTCTCTTGACAAAGTTCACAAACAGGTCATCGTACTCAGCGATCGGCACTTGGATCATGAGCCCCATCAACACATCAAACACATCGGCGGTCAACACTGGGCACAGCGCCAACAACAAGTCCAGTACTGTCTTGCGCCCAGTTTGCAAATGGTTCATGGCCGTGTGCCACAGCAGAGCCACATGCTTTTCACAAAACAGATTGTTGCAAGCACAGAAATCGAGCAGACTCTTGCTTCGCTTGAGGATTTCAAGGTGACTCCCCTCGTTGAGACCATATTTGTGGCAGCTCTCGGCATCTCCAAGCAACACTTCGAGCACATCCGAAGTTGCAAGCCACTCAACCACATAGCGAGTTCGTAGCCATCGCGCAACACTTGTGTTGTTGCCATCATTTCGAGACCCCAGCGAAGCTGTGGAAGTTGCCATGGATTGGTCCGTCGTCGAACTTCCTCGTTTGAGAATGGTTCGTTTGTAAAGACCATCGCGTCGGATCGCCATGCCAATTAACTCGTTCATTCGATTCAACCCCAAGAGACGCTGGGATAAAAACGGACAACAAATGAACATTTTGGCTAGATCCAAATGGAACACTTCAATGGTTTCGGCAAAGACACTGCTGGCATCACTGGCATCCGTTGCAGTCTCTTCACCACCCTCGTTGCCCAGGGTGTCAAGTTCCCCCGTCAGCAAACCATCACCATACAGCAAGTCCAGATTGCGCACCAAATGCTCAATCAGCCCGTCTTCGTCCTTGAGTTCTTCGTGGGTCATTCGTCGCAAACGAGCAAAGCAGGCGTTCATAAACTCTTTGAAAAAGTCTTCCACTTGGCTGTCAATCGCTGAGGAACTCGAACTCGCGGAAGCAGAGATCGAAGCACTCGAGGCACCCCCACCACCCGTCGCGACACTAGCGAGAGCGTTCAGTGCCGTTCTCGTCGTACTCGTCGTCTTCTTTTGATTGAGCAGTTTGCTGCGCTTTTGACACACTACCAGGCACGGTTTGGCTGTCACGAGGATGCTGCAGTACACGTTCAACTCGGTCAATGAGATTTCTCGGCGCTGGATGCGCTGTAAAATGGCAGCAAAGCCACCGGCCTGGAAAAACACATCCAGGCTCTCGACAAACAGCAGCGAGCGACACGGATGCCGCGCTGACAAAGAGGCCACGGCTTCGGCCGAGGCCAAAAACGACGTGTACACGAGCTTTTGCGCCTTCAACGAGGTGTAATTCCCGAGATTCTTGAGGTAAAAGTAGATGCAGGGCGCGTGGCCGTTCAGAATCATCCGCAACAACGCCAGGAGCGCGTACAACACCCCGTCTTCGTTGTCCTCCTGCAGAAGATTGGCGCCCGCGTTGGCACTCACCAGACACGAAACGACGCGTTTTAACACTTGTTGATGCAGTGTTTGTACGCGTTCCACTTGTTCATTGGTCGTCAGCATGGACGTCAGCGTTTTCTCGATGAATGGCACTAGCGTTTGACTAAAGTACACACGATTTGACTCGACTTGCAAAAACTTTTGGTCCACGTCCCGGCGCACCGACTCGATTTCCTGCACAATGGCCGCTGTAGTGGTGCTTTGTAAATTGGGCGTGCCACTGGCGGTGTTGACATTTCCCCATAACACTCCCTGTTTGCACGCAAACGGATACGACGGAGAGAGCTGTAAATTCGTATAGGTGTTGAGTTTGGCCACGCGGTTGGGCCCCAACGATCCCCGCGCCAGAATTTCTTCACGCGTTTTGGTCCACGTCAACACGTGTAAACGAATCTCATGGGACGAGAGGGACGCGATTTGACCGATCGACCACTTGCTACTTCTCGACATTTCGCGCACATCCAACCAATTGCCGACCTGCTGGTTGTGAATTGACCATTTCGTGTTCGACAAATCCTCCATGCTCAGTCGACGATAACAAATGAACGATCGAATCTCCTCTGAGAGGTCACCACAAGTCATGCCACCACGCATTTGCGTTAACACAAAAACAACACGAACCGTCAAATCCCAAGCATCCACCACCAATTGAATCAAACAGTTTGAGCGGGTTTCCTCTCTCACCTTGGTTCTTATGTGTGACAATCGGGTCACTGAGGTACTCGTAGTCCTTGGGCAGCGCATCGAGTTGACGCACGATGCGTAGCTCTTTGAGTGGGAACAAGGGCAAGGAGCTCTTGGCGGAGGAAGACGAAGCCACAAAGGACGACGACAACGTCAGCGCTCTTTCTTGCGCTTTCTGCGCCGCCTCGGCGCTCCACAAAATGCTTCGGTACCAGAGAAACAGCCCCTGTTCGCGATCTAATGCCTTATCCACTTTGGTCCAGCCTTCTTTCAGCAACTTGACTTTAATAGGGGACGTTGCTTCCGCCGACCACACGCGCAACTCGACAATGGCGGGCGTGTCGGAAGCCGATGCTCCAGTGAGCGTGGTGAGCGTGGCGGCAATCGAGCTGCTCTTGGTTGCTGAACTGCTGGCCTTGGCTGAACCTGGCAGATCCGTGGCCAACGTGGTGATTTTGTACCAGAGATACGTGTTGGGGGTGATCTCCGCCGCAGCACCCTGCATGGTCGTCACGCGGTGGTAGCCGCCACCGCCCGCTAACGCATTGCCGTAGGTGACGTCCAGACTTGCCAAGTATTCATAGTGCATGCTGGGGGGGGGGAGAGAAAGGAGGACGAAGCGAGATGCGGTTCTATTGCCGTGGGCTGCTGAAAAAGAAGGGAAAAAAGCACACCACTAAGTAACACTTGCCGCTTTCTTTCTCTTTCGCTTCTTCCTCGACTTGCTTTTCCTTTGTTCTTTTCGGCACGCTCTGTCCACTAAGTAACGATAGAGAGAGCGAGAGCCGTCACAAACCCCACCCAGGATTCTTTTGGTTCCGTTTTGGGTCACCAAACAAGAAAAAACAAAACCAAGATGTAAAGGACTCGGAATGCCTCTCTAAATGCATTTCAGCGCTCTCTCACAAAACTTTATACACGTTGGCGCAACAACGTGGGGTGCATTATCCGGATGGATACACCTCTCAGACCGTGCCTGCTTTTTGGTACCATGATGTTCTCTGATGCTGGACCACCATTCTGCAATCAAACCAAAGGGAAAGAGAGCCCCAACAGGGCACACTTCAATTGAATAATCCCATTGTGTTTCACGTGATTCAGTGGCACATGTCAACACTGCAAAGATGGCAAGTTGGACCACATGTCCACACCTCCCACAGATGGCGCAACATCCACCAACCAACGCTCCCCATCGTCCAAGTGCCAGAGTTTGGTGGTGGTGGTGGTGGTGGTGGTGCGATGCGAGTTGCTGATTCTGATTCTGATTCTGATTCCATCACCGTCAAGATACATTTTGGATGGGGAGCGCCAGCTTTGCAAAAGCGTTGTCATACCAAACTCAACAGCTGCATCCATGAGTTGCTTCACGAATTGAACGAATTTGAGGACTGCACCGACCAAAAAGCCAAACCTGGAACTGTGTCTCCAGAAGCTGCTCAACACTCGGTTGCAGAAACAAAGAACCAAACGACAAACACAGCGAGTCCTTCGGGTGCTCAAGACACTAATGAGTTGACGATCACTTGGTAGTCACCCGTGCGTCTACCTGGTGTCCATTGTTGGACCTTCAAGCAATGGTCTTTAATTTTCTGTGCAAGTTGTGTACCACGGGCATCAAGGGTTGCCCATTTCTTGTGCACCTGTCGGACCTGCAACCTGTCCAATGTGCACTTTCCTTTTGGATCGCTGGATCGCCAGCGTTTGACTTCATCTCTGGGTTTACCAGTCTTTGAATTGCCAACCTGCCGTCGGAAAGCCGCAGGTTTCCCATCGCTCATTTCCCAATCGTCCACGCACTGTTTGACGGCATGGACCCCATCGCCTCGTCCCAAGAACCATACCAGCTCCAACGACACCTGCCACCACTGGTGGTCATCGACTCGGTGCCCAAGCTCGAGTCGCCCTGCACGTCGTCGTATCAAAGCCTCGATGATGGCGCTGACACCAATTCCCAAGACGGTGTCTGCTGTCTCGCGCGACGCAGACGCGTTGCTCCGTTAGGGCTGGTTGCGTTGACGATGCTGGTGCTTGCAGCCACGGGTGGCATCGTCTGGGTCGCCAAAAGAGGAGGCCACCACAGTCGTGCTTCCACGCCGCCTGCTCCTTCGCTGAGTGAACTCGTGACCAGTCTGCGTAACGGCCAAATGCCTGTGCGTGGCGTTAACCTGGGTGGATGGCTGGTGGCTGAGCACTGGACGACTTGGGACTCGCCGGTCTGGCAAGATGTACCCGAGGAAATCGCCAAACAAGGCGAGTACAAGACCATGGAGTTTCTGGGCCATGATCAGGGTGACTTACGGTTCCAACGGCATCGAGACAGCTGGATCACCGAACAAGACATCAAGGAAATCGCGCAGTTTGGACTTAACACGGTGCGCGTCCCTGTGGGTTTTTGGATCGTTGGCTTCGACAAAACCGATTCCTCCAACAACAACCAATGGCAAATGTACGCGCCAGGTGCGCTGGCGTTTCTCGACCGACTCATCAACGAGTGGTCGCCCAAGTACAGCGTGGCTGTGATGCTCAGTCTCCACGCGCACAAAGGGTCGCAGAATGGCGCAGACCACAGCGCCCCCATGGCGGCGGACCAACACGATTGGCATTTGTACCCGGAAAACATGGAGAACTCGGTGCAGTTTGCAACGTTCTTGGCTAATCGCTACCGCGACGCAGCAGGTTTCTTGGGGATGAACCTCATGAACGAACCGACGGCCCCGACCAGCATGACCAGAGTGCAAGAGTACTACGAAAAGGCGTACAAGCAGATCCGGACGGCGGGCAACGAGTGTGTGCTGGGCGTGTCGCCGAGTCTGCAGCGGCAGCACGAAGCCGGCGAAATGCAAGACTTTATGCCACCTCCAGCGTTCCACCATGTGTGGCAAGAGTGGCATCCATACTTTGTCTGGGGTGACGAAGGCAAAGACGAGAGCCAATTGCTGGACCAAGTACATCAATACAGCGACGTGTTGCGCTCGTGGCGTGGCAACTGGGTGTTTCTCGGGGAATGGAGTCTTGGGTCTCCAGCTTCAGCACCGTTTGACGGGTTTGATCGCAAACGCGAGTTCGCCAAGGCGCAGATGGAGGCGTTTGCGTTAGCCCACTCGGGTTGGTGTTTCTGGTCGTGGCGCCACTCGGACGATGGCCACGGCATGTCCACGGGTTGGTCCATGCGACAGAACCTTCGCAATGGTCAGATCCAGCCGAGTTGGATGAAATAGTTTGCAATCCAATGGCACTTGCCAACAAAGCAAAGCGGTGGTGGGTAGTATCACAAAAACCACAAAACGAAACGTGCTGCCAAACGAGATTGCTGCAGTCTCTCAACACGAGTCGTTGTAGGGGCCTCGCTGGTGTTGTTGTTGTTGTTGTCGACTTGGCGGAGCTCTGGAGACCACCCATAGGCCACTCTGCACAACACGGGAGGTGGGCATTTCCATCATGCACACTTGGCTGTGGCATCGTTCGACTGGCAAAGTCACGTGCCAGGAAGCGGTGCATCAGTGAGAGTGGGTTCGTGATCAAGTCCACCGTGTGTCTGCTGTGCACATGTGCGCCTCCCAGGCTCAAGATCCGTTGAGCCTGTTTGTGCGCTTCGCGGTCGTCAATGTTTGGTGCAGTCAATGTACATGATACGCCGAGAATGCACTTTTTTGCGGCAACAAGTGGCCTGGCGCAGAGGGCTCGTCCAGATGCACATTCAAGTTGGCTGGATGGTGGGTTGGGTGGTCAGGTCGTTCTAGTGTGCGTTTTGCAGCGCTGCTGGAGCCCACCAAAGCCAGTCGAGTGCCTGTGGGGATCTTGTCCACGCTGTGGGTCATCCATGGCCACCCGAGGAGGAACCTCTGATCAAAGATCCAACGGTGTGGAGCTTGTCGTGCGTGGGGAGGCGCGCGCACACACACACACGAATTCGCCGTGGAGGACCTCAAAGGGCCATTGCGTGCTGGCGCCAGTGCCCACCCCCCAAACAATGCGACGCTCCGTCGTCGCTCAAGTCAAAAATACTCCACAGGGCCATCCATGGCGTGACGGTGTAACTCCAGAGAGTTACGCGCCAGTCTGTTGAAGACCACGCTGAGAGATCAACCAGCAAGCGAGTCAACGCGTGTTGTTGGGGTGTTGAGCGCGTTTCCATCGGCGGCGGATTGCTGATCACTACCACCAACGCAAGCGTCAAGTGGGTGGCATTGCGCTTTGAAGCAGCTTTGGAACGATCCGCGGCGACCATGTCGCTGAGTCCACCGAAATGTGCGGTGAACATGGAGCAACGCCTGGCGGCGCTACGTCGTGACCAAGAAATCGACGGACTTCGTGTGTATTTGATCAAATACAACTTGTTCCCACGCAATCGAGACCCCAACAACTCACCGATTCGCATTGAAGAACTAAAAGAACTGGTCAAACACTGGAAACTGCATCGTCAACGCGGCTTTTGGCGCGATCATCCGGAAAAAGACGACCTCGTGCGCGCGCTTTTGCAGCACATCAAGAGCGAAGCTGCCAATAAAAAGCGTCGCCAAGAAGCCCAAGAGAAATACCGTCGGGCCAGCATGGCCGTGGACGAAAGTGCCTTGCCCAAAAAGGACTTGGCCACCATTTTTGTCACCACGGAAAGCGCCGCGTTGAGTGCCAAGCGCCAACAGACCCAACAGGCCCAGAAAAGCATTGGCACCAAGCACTTTGGTGGCGATTTGTTCTACACACGAGGCGAATACAATGAAGGCATGATCTACTTGTCGCGCGTCGACAAGAACCACATGCAGAACACGGCGAGTATTCTCCACTCTCGACCGACCGTGCGCCATCTGCCAGAGGATCATCGTGCGCAGAGCGGCAGCAACCAACACGCAAGTGCTGGAGGCAACCGTGGAGACATCACTTCAAGTGGTGGAGACCCGAATGCCTCCACCAGTGGGTTTCAATACCATCTGGAAGAACCAACCGCTGCTGATGACCCCGAAAGCCAGGAACTCGCACGCGAAATGAAGCTTCGGTGCGCCGAAGGCATGTACCACGTGTCGTGCCACAAAGACCAGGAGCTTCGATTGATCAAAGAAGGTTGTTTGCGCACGCTGACCACGCTGATCAAAATCGAAGACCCCCTGGTGCGCATGTTTTGTGCCGTCACGTTACTCAACCTGGCCGCCAACCGCCACGTGCAACTGAAAATGATTGAAGATGGCGCTGGCGCATTGCTTTTGGATCTGGCGCACACGACGCACATTCAAGTCAAACACTATTGTGCTTGGGCGTTGTTTCGCTTTAGTAGTGACGAGGCCCACCATCTGCGAATGATCCACGATGGTAGCGTCGCGACTCTCTCGCAGCTGATGAGTCTCAACAACGATGCGATCAAGGTCAACTGCATGGGTGCACTGTTGAACCTCGCGAGTTCCCCGCGGGCCACGGCCAGTGATACCATTCTCAACACCATCGTGTACCTGAGCAAAAACGCCACTTCAGTGGCTCCCCAGGCTTCGAGTCGAACCACCAATGCCAGTGGTCCAATCTCCAGAAGCAGCGCCGAAGACCAAAGTGACGCGAGTGCTTCCGGCAAAGTCGAAGAAGACGAAACGCTGCGCATGTGTGCTCGGGGGCTTCTCAATCTGTCGATTCTTCCTGCCACGAGATGCAACATCATCGAAGAAGGCGCCATGGTGGCTCTGAGTTTGTTGTTGAAGCGTCCAGGGCTTTTTGAGATGATCAGTTGTGTGCTCTGCAATCTGGCGTCCATCAAGACGAATCAAAGCCACATGGTCAAGAACGGTGCGTTGACCATGTTAGTGAACATCATCGACGAGCTCGAAGAGCTTCCAAAGCTCCCTCAGCCAGCCACGCCTGTAGCTCCAGCTTCTGCTCGGGTTACATCTGCACGGGAAGGTGACCAACCTCAAACTCAGGCACCGCCTGCAACGCCGAAGACGCCCGAGACCTCTGGTGCGACAACAGAGCCCGCACAGGCAACAACAGGAGGCCCAACACCCAAAGCAAGTGCGCGGGAGGACCCCACATATGCTGCCGAACTCGCTCGTCGGCTCACGATTCGACGCAATTGTGCCCACACGCTGGCGCACCTGTGCTGCAATGCAAAACTCCATTCTCGCATTGTTGGTGCCGGGTTTGTGCCTCGCTTGCTCAAACTCATGCAGTCCCATCACGAAGAAACCGATCGCTTCTGCATTCTTTGTCTGGCCAATCTCTCGGTGGACGATCGGTCGCGGTCCACCATCGTGTTGGCCGGGGTTGTTCCCGAGTTGTTGCGCATTCTGATGGACCCGGCGCCTCCAACACCAACCGACGGCGTAGCGGATGCTTCCCACGAAGCCGTCGTGCTGAAAAAACTGGATTGCGTCACCGCATTGAGCAACCTCATGCTACATCCGAAAAACTTTGAACAAATGGCCCACGACGGGGTCATTCCGACACTCATGAAGCTGACTGAGCAAGAAGACATTCCTGCGATTCAAAAGGCGTCGGTGTGTGCTTTGCGCAACCTCGCCAAAGACCCGGCCATGAAGCTGCGACTCGCGGAACAGGGTGCATTGAGTACCATGATCTCTTTTGCGCTCAAGTACGTCAAGGACACGGAATTGTGCTGCATTTGCCTCAGTTTTCTCAACCATTTGGCCACCCGGTCGGAAAACGTGCCGCTGTTGTTCCAGGAAGGCGCGTTGAGTCTTGTCACGAGGTTGTTGCAAAAACCGTTGGCGACTGGCAACACCATGAAAAAAGAATGCGTCATGTTGTATGCGCTGTGGCACGAAGCCATCGCAACGCTCAACTCGATGGCACTCAGTGAGCAAGAGCATCAAGTGATCATCGAGGAAGGTGCGCTGGAAGCGCTCAAGCATTTTCTGTCGGTGACTTCTTCGGACCTGAGGCACATGGACAAAAAGACTTATAACAAGCGTGTGCGTGCCTACTTTGTGACCAGTTTGCTGTTGCTCAAGATGCATCAACTGGCATGTGTGGCCGACAACGTGTCGGTCTTTTACGGGTGCGTGTTGCTGTTGATCTCGGCCTCGTGCGCGAACCGAAGCAACCATGTGGACCAAGAAAGCTCCCAGTTGCATAACAAGACCATCTTTGTATGTGTCGAGACCGTGGCCAAGATCACGTTGATCGCTAGAGCGCATCGCATCCTGGCCAGGCATGCCGATATTGCGCCATCACTCAACTCGGTCATGCGCACGGGTCTGCACGAAGCTCAAGTGTTTGCGGCCATTGCGTTGTGTAACCTTGCAACCGAGCGCGGCCAACTACCAAACCGTGTATGGCGCGACAACACGGTCGAAGACTTTATCGTGATCACTTTGTTGCGCGTGAATTCCGTCGACACCAAAGAGTTGTGTGCCAAAGCGCTGTTCAATCTGTTGACCCACGAAGACACCCGCGATCAAATGATCAAAGACGGGTGTTTATATGCCTTGCTCAAGCTCTCGCGGCTCGACAACGAGAGCATCCGCGACTTGTGCTTTCGTTCGCTGTACAACATTTCGTTGGATGCCAATAAGGTGCCCATGCTGCTGCAGATGGAGATTGTTCGCGTGCTGTCCAAAATGTACCAGGGCGAATACTCCAAAGACATGAAGCGTTTGCTCAGTGGCATTCTGAGCAATGTCTCGAGTGTCTGCAGTGGCCACGAGTCCCAATTGATCCATGAAGGACTGCTGACGCTACTCAAGCACTTGGTCAAGGTTCGCGACCCCGAGACCAAAGTGTACGCGGCCAACGGACTCAGCAATGTCTCGTGCAACGTCGAGGTAGCCGAATTGCTGGTGCGCGACGAAGCCGGGGTGTTATCCATGCTGGATGGCAACCTCAAGAGCGACAGCAAAGAATTGCGCAAGTACGCCGCCATGACGCTGGCCAATCTCAGCAGTCATCCACTTGCGGTTGACTTTATCGCCAAAGAGAACCTGGTGGGCGTCATCAACGACACGCTCAAACGTACCATGGGCACCTGCGTGGTCACGTGTTTCAACAGTGTGTTTACCATTCGCAACCTCTTTGCCAACCAGGTCAACCAGCAGGCCTTTGTCGACCATGGCGGTGTCAAGACCCTGGCGAGTCTGCTCAGTTGCGCCGAACTGGAAAAAGAAGTCGAAACACTTCTGATTTGCTCGGAACTGCTCTGTGCGTTGGCCAATTTGGACCAAGACAAAGACAAAGACGCGACTTCCCGCATGGAAGAGAAACTGGTGCAGGACGGTATCATCAAAGCGCTGTTCTTCATCGCTCGCAACAGCAAAAAGTTTGAAAAGCCGCCACCGTCGACACCAGGAGGTCCTCTGGCGTCGTCATCGTCTTCTTTTGCTTCTGCTTCTGCTTCTACTGCTTCGCCAGGAGTGCAAGCTGCTGCACCATCCACCGCGATGTCCGTAGCAGCAGCCAAAGCCGCCGCCGACACGGCACCCACAGTCAAAGGCTCTGGCATGAACATCGTCATAAGTCTGAGCAATCTGTCGCGAAACACAGCGTGCCATGAACAGATGATCAAGGATGGCATTTTAGATGCTATTTGCTTTCTGTGCCATGCCGAAAGCCCCGACGAAGTCAAAGTGGTCATGAAGAGTCTGGTGGCGAGCATGGGCGAGAGCTTTTGCCACCACTGCGCCGTGACGCTTCGCAATCTGTCGTTGAAGCCTGTTAGTGCGCCACCACCAGGATACGCGCCAAAGCCTGGTGCTGTGGTTGATCCCGATGCCGACCAACCTCAACAACCCCAACAGCAACAACCAAAAGCCCCCAATCGCGCGCAGCGCTTTGGTGCGTTGACTGGGCTGGTGCCGATTCTGCTGGCGCTCACCCAATCCATCAACGCCGAGACCCGCGAACACGCGGTCGTGACCATCAACAACATTGTGTGCAACAAACGGTGTTGCTCGACGCTGATTCGAAGCGATGGCGTCAAGATTCTGTTGAAACTCTCGGCCAGCGCCACACCGTTTGTCAAGCACATGTGCACCTTGGCGCTGCAGGTTTTGGCGACCCATGACGATGCCAATGTGCTCCAGGACGGCTTGGTGACCTCCATCACGGGCTTGAACGAGCTCAACACGGAACTCGTGACGAGCGCCGTCAAAAGAGCCAGCATGATCGTCTACGCAACCATGGCACCTTCTGCATCGACCACAGGTTCAACGTCAGCAATGGCCGCACCATCCATGGCTTCTTCCGGTTCGTCGGGACTAGCTGCTGCTTCTGCGCCTTCCTCTAGCTCAAAGGCAAAGGAATGGACGCTGATCGTGAGCCAAAACCAACCAGTTCGACACAAAGGTGCACCTGCAGATTGGCAACGAGTCAACATCCCAACGCTGCCCAAGTTCCCAAGTTTGTCGGATGCCATCGAAGAAGACTCTGGAGGCTCGGACGACGAGTTTGGCGGCTCCCATGAAATTGTTTCGGTGGTGCCACCTCAAGATCCAGTGCCAGTGACGCCACCATCCAGCACCAAGCGCACGAGCATCGCTGGAAGTGGCAAGACGCTCGTTTCCGCTGCTGGAGGCCATCTGCAGCACGGTAGTGCAGGCACTATGGCTGTCTCGACCACCTCTGCAAGTCCACCCAAACCGTCTACGACTTCGGGAAGTCCGTCTGGCAAGTCAGGCTCTCCCACAGATGCCGCGAGTTCCAGTGCGAACGCTATCACGATCCCAAGACCATGTAACTCCGATGTGGTGCTGGGAAGTCTCGAGATGATTCACGACGTTCGCATGGACAAAGTGCGCATTCCTCCACAGCTGTTAGAGGTGGAAATGGCGACTTTTGCAGCCCACCGCCATCGGCATCACCTCAACTCGATTGTTGGGGCTTCAGCAGCACTGCCATCGCATCCTCAACGAGCCCAGTCGCAGCTCCAATTACCTGGTGCCGGTGGCCCAACTGCTGGCGAAGAACTTCCCAAGATCTCTCGGCCCGTGACAGCTCCCGATGCGATCGTTGGTGGTGTAGAAATGGAAGGCGCTGGCTGTGCCGAACCGGGCTCAACGCTGAAACAAGCACGGCAACAAGCCGAAGCCCATGTTCAAAGCAGTGCGTCGAGTCCAGTGAATGTGGTTCGGTCGCCACATGGCGGGCAGCGCAAGTCGAGAAACCTCGAGCCGTTGGCGTCTTGAAGCAGGGAGGAGAAACAGCTCCGTTTCATGGTCATTCCGTCATTGTGTCTTTACGCTCTTTTATGATAAGGAAGAAGGAGAAGAGAGTTGGTCTTGAAACACGTCTACTTTTTGAGGATCTTGGTCTTGTACTCGGACATGGTGCCACGGAACCGCTCCACCTTTTGCTCACCGACGACCCAGAGTTCATCACAGACACTGTTGACGAAATGCTGGTCATGGGACACGATGACGACGCCCCCTTTGTACTCTTTGAGCGCGTCAATCAGGGCATCAATGGTTTCTGTTGTTTCCAAGCAAAAGCACAAGCCACAAGAAAAACGCGTGAGTGACTGACTACTTCCACTTGGTGACTGACAGCCAGGACACCAAGACAGACAACTCACCCATATCCAAGTGATTTGTCGGTTCATCCAACACCATCACATGAGGCACACGCCACGTCATGACGGCAAAGCCCACACGAGACTGGCACACACAACGACACCAAAACATTATTAGCTCCACAACCGTTGCAAGGGTAGAGCAGGGAAGAGTGAGTCGGGTGGCACCAACCTTTTGACCTCCCGAGAGTTTACGAGTAGGTTTGATGGCGAGTTCACCCGACAGATTGAAGCGACCTAAATGGGACCGGAACTCATCGGGCTCAATGCCTGGGTACATGGCCTTCATATTCTCGACGGCCGACTTGGACAAGTTGAGCGAGTCAATGTGATGCTGCGAAAAAGTGGATACGCGAAGTCTTGGGTTCAACGTGACCGATCCTTTCGTGGGCTGCAACTTGCCCATCATGACGTTGATCAGCGTACTCTTGCCGGACCCATTCACACCCAAGATACCAATGCGACTGGACATGTCAATACCAAAGTTGACATCCTCAAACAACAATGGAAAGTCGGGTCCATATTGGAACGCTACATTCTCCACCGCAATGATTGGTCGGCCCAGCGCTTCCGGAGGTGGGAAATGCATGATAAACGCGCGGTCGTCTTCCGGTTCATCTATGAGTTCGTTGCGAAGAATCTTGTCCAAAGCCTTGATACGTGACTGCACCAACGGAGCACGTTTGGCGTTGGCTCGAAAGCGGTCAATAAAGTCCTGCATGTGCTTGATTTTCATCTGTTGGGCCTCGTACGCCTTGCGTTGCTGGCGAAGACTCTCTTTCCAGGTCTTTTCAAACGTGTTGTAGTTGCCTCGATAGTACGTCAGTTTGTCGCCGTGGAAGCAAATGGTTTCGGTCGTGACCACATTCAAAAAGTTTCGGTCATGGGACACCACGATCAGCGTCTTTTCGTATTTCTCCAAGTATTGTTCGAGCCAAATGACGGCTTCCAGATCCAAATGGTTGGTCGGTTCATCCAGCAGCAGCAAGTCTGGCGCCATAAACAGTGCACCAGCAAGGGCCGTGCGCATGCGCCAACCACCTGAAAGCGCTTTGGCCGGGCCATCGATCATGGCGTCCGTAAACTGCAGACCGTTGAGAATGGCGCGTGCACGGGATTCGGCCGTGTCGGAATCGATTTCCATCAGTCGATCGTAGATTTGTTTCAAACGCGTGGCGTTTTGGGCGTTTTCGTCGGCTTTGAGCAGCTCTTTTTCTTCTTCCAACAGCAGATTGCGCTCGTAATCGGTGGCCAGCACCACTTCCAGCACCGTGTGTTCTTCCAGACTGAGTTTGGACGAAGACTGATGTCAAAACAAAAAAGCACCGCGCACGTGTCAACCAAACAGAGGCCCCACGTCGTAGCACTACGAACAACATGACAATAGAGATCATCCATCTACCTCTTGGTCCACCAACTGGATGCGAATATGTCGCGGAAACCCTTCAATCTCGTAGTGAGAAATGAAACGAAGCAAAGTGGTCTTGCCGATACCATTCTATACGTTTGAAAGTGGGCAGCATCGTCAGTCAATTGGTTCCACCAGCACCAGTACCCACCAGGATCTATTCCAAGCAACACTCACTTTGCCCACAAGCCCATAGCGTTTGCCATCCACGAGCTTCAACTGGGTGTCGCTCAACAAGGTTTTGCCCTTGAAATTGATGGTCAATCTCGGAATCAAAATGTCTTTTTCGCCATTGTCTTTGACATTCAGATCGGGCAAAAAACGAGCATCTTCCCATTCGCGATCGGCCGCGGCTTCGGCTTGTTCTTTGGCTTCGGTGACAATGTCCATTTTGATTTGCTTGCGGATCTGGCGCTGGGATTGGGCACTTTGCTGTGCTTCCAATTCACTGTTGACACGTTCGCGGATGCGGTCAAAGCCCCACATTTTCGCCATCATCTCGTTGGCTTCATCTGTCTCGAGATCACGTCGACCTTGTTCTTCGATGGATTGGGCCACGTCCAACTTGCGAACGGCGTCGTTGGCACCACCAAAGCCATTGTGAAGCTTGAGCATTTGACTGGTGGGGCTCTTCTTCCCGCCCAAATGCTTGAGAAGCTGCTGGGCAAGCCGTTGGCAATGGCCCACCGCCTGCTGTTCGTCGTCAGTGAAGCCTGAACTCAGCAGAAACGGCGCCACATTCTGCTCCAACGAGTCGCACAACGATGGTTCGTCTAGCGCCGGCGTGTCCTCCACCAGCGACACCACCACACTCTCTAAATACTCGAGAATACACTCGTCCAGACCCTCAAAAGTGGCCTCCAATGCCTGGATCACCACTTGCTCCATTTGTGTGTGCCAGAGTTTCTTTGCACCGGATTCCTATGATTGGCTGGTGCGACTGACCAGGTTGCGTACATACCATTTCAGAACCGGTAGTCTATCGTGGTGTGGCCCACACGAGTGACTTGTGTGACTGTTCAAGATTGCACACAACCCACCCACACCCACACGCACACATGACGGATGAATTGCAGTCGTCGGAAGAATTGGCCTTTGTGGCGGAAGAAGTGGACCGGATCATCTTGAACTCCATTGATTTCTGTCTCAAAGATGAAGTGTACGACGAACAAAAAGTCAGCCATTGGGTCGATGCCATTTGCGAAGCCATTCTCAAAGGATTGACCGAATTGCGCAAACCTCTCAAGTACATTGGTGGGTTGTCGCGTGGGTCAAAAGTGTCATTGGGTCACGGGGTCTGATACAGCACTGATGCATTCATGACTGGCTCTCTTGGTATTGCTGCTGATCTTGTGGTGGTGAAGTGAGTTGTATGATTATGCAAAAGAACGGCGCTGGCATCCATTCCTCCGTGTCGTGTTATTGGGACACCGTCACCGATGGTACACGCAACAGATTGATTGGGAGTTTGGGAGTTGGCATGTTTCCATGGAAAACAACGATCTGACCGTCGGATGTGACTTGTTCTCAATCGCAGGTGCCCACGTCGTGAAATGGCCCAGTGACAAGCATAAGGATCACAATCGGTCCATGTACTGCATCATCACGGTGGGAGGACTGAGTTTCTGACTGCGTCACCACCCAATGCAAACCAGTTACCCATAAAAGCCATTTAGTGACAATGCGAGTTGAGCAAGCTGTGTGTCTGATTCTGGTCTGTCTGATTCAGTTGGCACTGGAATCCCTTTTTTTAAACACCATAAGGGACCGAAAACTATGACGGATCTGGCATCCAAAGCGGCGCCAAATGATCCCGATTTGAGCAAGGAGTCGTCTTTTGATGCTGTTTCTCTCGCCAACCAGCGATCCGATCGCCTGGGAGATGCCGAGAGCGATAATACAATCCATAGACCACCTGATGGAACCGTTTCTTCACTTAAAAGCCCTTGCGAAACGCCCCAATTCCTTTGTCAAAGTGATGCCAAAAACCCTTTTGAGCAAGCAGCCGACCGCGAAAACTTTCCAGACTTCAGTCTCACCATGAAGGTCGAAGAAGACGAAGATGAAGATGAAGCCATCGAAAGAGATCAACCGGAAGAACAAGAGAACCAGCAGCAGCAAGATGATAAAGAGAACGGGTCGCATGTGCTCAATCAGGCACGACAACAACCGGACGCTTCTTCTCCTGAGGAACACGTCCTCAATTGGAGCATTGATACACTCGCGGAGCTAAAACCGATGGATTTTTCTCCACTCGAAGAGCAGAAACGAACGCCTCAGTGTGCAAGAAAAGCAGCAGAACAAGACGACGACTCTTTTTTTGAGAACCCAGCGCGTTACGCCGTACTCAAGACGCCGTCGCCCCTCGTCTGGCGAGAAACGCGGCTAAAGCCATGTGAAAATTCCAGTGGAAATGGCTTAAACGAAAGAAAAACCAGTGGCAATACAACACCTTTGCATCGACGTTGTGTGCAAGTCATGAGCGAGTGTGAAAAAGCGCTTAAAGAACGCCAACAACGCATGAATCGACTCAGTCTCAAACTCAAAACACCGTCTCCTCTGCCAACCTGCGCAAATGCAGGAAAAGGAGACGGTAAAAGCATTCTGGGGCGTCTAAATCCCACCAGTAAGCTGCTCTTTGATGGGCTTTCGCCCATCACTCCATTGTCTACGACCCAAGGCGCTTCACCAGCGAATGGACTCTCGATTGACCACAGAAGCGCCAAGCGAAGCAGACGCTTTGTCTCGACGCCGACCATCCAGGAAGAAACCTCAAGTCTCTCGTTGTCTTCTTGCACTCTGGAGAGCAATCAACAGTCGCAGCAACACCAGTTAGGATCCACCGGGGATAATGTGATGACCAGCCAGGAGGGAAAAGAGGGAGAAGAAAGTGTGGGTCAAGTAGCTACTGCCAAGGACGAAGTCAACATGTCGACTATTTCGTCCATTGATCTGAACGAGTCGACGGTCGTGGAGATGCACATGCCGTCCATGGAATTGGACGACAGTCGTGAGACCAAAGACGAAGAAACCAAAGAAGATGGAGAAGAAGCACAGCAAGAGCAAGAGTCGAGTTCGTTGCAATCACTGTCTCTACTTTGTGACCAATCGATTTCGCATCGCCAGGACTCCTTTGTGGCGTCGCTTCAAGAGGCTTCCCAGGATTCCGATTCAGACGTTGAGGAAGAGCGTCATGCCAAAGCTCTTCAACAAGAGCAGCAACAACAAGAGACTGAAAAGCCTGAGCAAGAAGACTTTGCGTTTCATCCTCGAAAGACCAAACAACGTCGTCGCGTGGGCTTTGACGCGGTTTCTTCCTCTCGCGTGCGAGCCCCGGACAGCGTGACGTCCATTTTGCAGGAAGCCAGAGCCCACGGGCTCAAAGATCCATCAATGCAGTGGGAATACCTCAGAATCTGTCGTAATGCCCAGTCTCGGGCTCAGCCATGAGAGTTTGGGACTTTTCTTCCAACAAGATCCAGATCAGAAGAACGAAACGCACGACAGAATGAAATGGGATGGCAGTCAGTGATTTGTCGGCACGGCACTGCAACATGGGAAAATGAGGGGAATCTTCACCGGCAGCGATCCTTGAAGTAGGATCTTTTTTTAGGCCTTGGGCGAATCTCCGCTGGCTTGCGACGTTCCTTGCACGAGAAGACGCCGCGACCCTTTCCGTACCTTTCGCTCTTTTGTTTGCGGTCAGGACACAGGATCGGATCCGTTGTAAATCAAGGATACCGTACTTTATGTGAGTGGGTATGCCACGGGTGCGCCATGGCGTGGCGTTGGCACATGATGCGTTGACACGAAGCCATGTGGCAACGAGGTGGGGGAAGCAGCGTCATGGCACAATATGGCACATGGTTCGAACAAATAAAGCTAAATAGGATTTGCTTTAATGAAGAGGTTCGCCTCCTAAATAAGCGTTCCACACTATGGTGCTACCGAATACGTTCGTTGCTATTGGGTTCCCTACAATAATGGACTTGCTTCTCGTCTCGCCTTCTCACTTCAACTCAACTCAACAGACGTCGACGTGGACCGGGCTTGCGATGCACCTTGTACTCGCCAATCCAATACGACACGCCACTCTCGCTTCCGCACGCCGAAGCCGCACTGCTGCTACCAGCACTTCCGCTTCGTTTGCGTGGATCAGCATCCACTTCGGGCTCCATTTCCAATTCTTCTTGGTTCCCACACTCGCCAAGATCCAGATCTTCGGTCAGTGGCACGCCACCAGCGCTTTTTCCACGCCTGTAAGACGGTGAATTCGATGCACTGGACGCCAACTTCTTGGCCTTTTCCACAGGAATCGAATACAGCGACAAAGAGCGTGGAGTACCAGCCGCGGGAGCAAGTCCCGTGTAACTCGTAGATCGTGTCATTGGCGGCGCACTGGGCTTCTTGTCGCGGCTCTTGTTGATACTGCTGCAGTTGATAGACTGACGACTCATGGTGGAACAAGAAGATGTGGAGCTGGTCGTGCTGGCATTGGAACAATTGGAAGGAGCCTTTCGGAACGTGCGCAAGGCATGACGCAGATTAGTCCACGAATCGCCATTCGTCACTTCATCTGCCTCAGGGGTCGCTTCCAGCATTTGGTTGTTCATCGCCGTTTCGTCTAAATCCGATTCCTCCGAACTACAATCGGTGCTTCCACTTGGTAGCCCTGCATCTTCAGCCTTGGAGCTCTTGGAGGGCTTCATTGATGCCAAACTACTGGACGATTGCTTCTTTTCGTCTGCCTCGGAATTGGTTGATTTGGATGATTTGGCCGACTTTTTCACTGATTTGACTGGAAGTGCGGCTGGTTTTGCTAGTGAAGTGCTTGGTCTTGGTATTGTTGCTGAAATACTTGCTGAATCGGTTGCTGAATGACACAAACCAGAGGAGGAAGGTACACGTGCGCACGAGTAAAAGCCCTTGGCACATCTCTGACGTTGCTGCTCATGAAACCAGAGGCCGATGGCCACACAGGCCAACGTACTGGCCACAGGCAATGAAAGAAATGTCACAACTCGGGTCACCACGATTGACACAACATAGCATGTCAAGCCAGCCAACGACACGATACACACCACCGCCAACGTCACCACGGCTGCTACCATCAGCATTGCCATCGCGCTGATGTTTGTTGTTCCTATTGCTTTTTAATCGAGATCCAAATCGAAACGAGGGATCCTCACCAATTCGAAGACTGGCCGATTTGGTTCTGTCTTCTACGACTTTTTGCCTATTGACCCCGTTGGCGTTTTCAGCAACGTGCGTTGGTGACCGTTCTCTACTTGGTTGCTGAAAAACTGAGAACTGAGACTTGGAAGCTGAGCAAAGAAAAAAGAAAGAAAAAATACACTTGCCTACTGTATGTTCGTTGTTGGGGAGGATGGGCACTGAAAGCCCTACCCACGTCAAGCAATGGAGCTGAGACCCAAGAGAGCAGGCTGCTTGTTGATTCGCTGATGGCCTACTGTAGGTAATGATACTCGCTTTTGATTGGCCAGTACGCAAGTGTTGGATGCATAGGGCCAAGGTACGTGGTACCACTGACGTTGCCGGCATATCATGTCTCAAAGGTCGATCTTTTGCAAAATGTACAGTGTCATACCGTTTCTCATTCTGACTTGGATTCACTATGGCGGAATCTGTGGCCGTTGTCCTGGCTCTGCCACTTTCTCTTGGATTTGCTCCATCAGTTGTCAAATCGTATCAGGGGTAGGCCTTCGATATTCATTTTCAAAGGCATTCCGTCTATTTCCGAGTGAGTCTCGCGTATATTTCCGAAAAGTTCACTGAATTCCCGCTTTAGCGGTTTTCGATAAGAAGGACAAGATGTCCCGTTCCAGTTGCTGGTGTGCGACAAGGATCGATCTATTGCGACCAGTTGGTGGATGCGTGACTGGGTTGATTGGTTTGCTTGACTTGTTCTTTTGCAGATACTGGCCAGCAGATGGAAATCCAGAAACTTCAAAAGAATCGAGAGAGTCACAACAATTCCTCACAAATTTGGAACAAGCCAGTCGTCACATGACGTCTCTTGACTCACACATCTTGTCTGCACCCGCCACAACAGCTATCCCAGTTAAGAGACCGTCGATTCAGTTCCACAAAGTTGTTGAATCCTTGAAAGCGTTTGGGTGGCAAATGGACCGAAAAGCACCAACAGGACCTCGCGTTTGTTGAGCATATGCCAGTGTACTGCACCGTAACTGCAACACCCACCACCACAAATCAGTCGGACTTGGCTGGGCACTTTCGACTCGTTGGACCTCTTGCTGGACTTCTGGGCAGTCAGCCCAGTCAGTCAACAACGTGAAATGAAACGATACCTTAACCCTTCATCGTTTCGGTTATGAGCATGAGCATGCTGTGTTACAAACACACGTTCTGAATCAGAAGTCTAAGGCACTGTATACATTCATTGCCTCGGAGAAATGATGCACGTGTCCATTCAAGATCCAAAGCCGACTCCCACAAGATACCACGCCCGCGATGAACGCCAATGTTCGTCACCGCACGCCATGGAAATGGCGTTGGTTGAATCCTCCGAAGCGTTCAAAGCACTTCTTTCTCTGGTGGTTGGCCACGTGGTGTGTCTTGTTTCTCTTGTGGCACGGTCAAGCTGTCGTTGGCGAGGAAGCGACCCCACAACCAGACGAAGCACCCGCGGACTCGCCAACGGCGCCGTCTCTGGGAGGTTGGATTTCGTTCTTCACAGGTCGCCAAGCCGCCGAAACAGATCCAAATGATGCTTCCAGTGGAGAATCAGAGGCTCTCGCAGACGAAGTAGCTTCCAGCGTCGACAACACGGTCAGTCTCGAGTCCAAACAAGATGAGTCGCCGGTCGAGGATCATCCGGTCCAAGACATGGAGAATCGTGGTGTCAGTGGCGAGAACCAAGACCAAACCGTGGAAGACCAAGCATCTAGTCGAGAAGACGCTTCTGAAGAAGAGCAAATGCTGGAAGAGGCCGACCCCGTCAGCCTTGAAGAGGCCTCTGAGCACGTACATCCTCCACATGACGATGCCTCCGAAGAGCCTGCGGGTCAGAAAGACCAACCCATTGACGAAGAAGGTGAGGAGAAGGAGACTCCACGAGACGATGCTCAAGCTGCAACAGGGCCTGCAAAACAGCAAGACCAACCTGGTGAAGAAAAGATTACTGTGCAGGAAACACTACCACACGACGATGATGCTCAAATCGCTAAAGAACCAGACGATCAACAAGACCTTTTCGTTGAGTTTCGTCCGAACAGCCATCAACCTGTAGATCATCGCGAGGAAGACCAAGTCGCTGAGGTTCCTCTCGCTACCACCTCCACTGAGGCCAGCACCGCCAGTCACGACAAAGTGCAGTCAATTCACGAGCTCTTGGACCACGACCAAGACTCCGCCAACGCCAAGGGAATCGATGCACGCCTTGCTTCAACTCTCTTGAAATGCAGAGCCAGAGGTTTCGGGATGGTCCACGCGCCGGTCGACCCACAGCAACAGAGTTTAGCAGAGTATTGCAACCGCGTGCGCTATGTGTTGCACCTGCGCGAGCGTTTTGCCACGTTGCAGTCCTCACGGCTTGATCCAACCGCTCGTTCAGCCACCAAGATCAGAATCGACATGGTCGACGTCGCTGCTGGCTATGGCAATGGTAATGATACTAGCGGGCTTTTCGACTCTGAGACAGAAGGAAGCCACCGTTCTTCAGGGTTAGACTTGGAAGCGTTCTTTGTCAACTACGCTCGGACCAATCGGCCCGTCTGGTTTGACCACGAAAGCTTCTCGCTTGGCGGATTTGAACATGACCCGGAGCGACTCAACTCGTTTGTCGCCAGCTGCTTTGGCGTGGATGAAGCCGCGGGCTCGGGTCAATTCCAATTGAACCTAGCGTTTCCTTCATGCGTGAGCCCATGGCTCAATGAGAGCTTCCATGTGCCGCTGTACATGGTGCACGACTACTTGCAACGCACCACCGTGTCTTCCAAACTGACGCCGACACTGATACGACTGGATCGCTTTGATTCACCCGACAAAGTGATCAGTTGTCCGTACAGTCTGCACATGTTGTTGGTGCCGTTGCGTGGACTTGTGCAAGTGGCTCTGACAAGCAGAAATGACCTTTTGGTGGACGCTGGTGGAATTCAAGCAAACGCCATCGAGTTTGAGCTTTTATCCGACGCATCTCATGTGTCTTCTCGGTTCTCTCGGCTTCTTGAAGAAAGCGACGCCTTGTTGCCACAAGGAGCGGCGTCGAGGCTTGAGTTACAGACTGAACCAATCCAATTGGAAGCTTTGACGATGCTGTTTGTACCGACACAGTTTGCGGCGGTTGTGAACCTCCAAAGCGGCGCCAGTACCGGAGGAAGAGGGGGGCCACCAAGGGGTGACTTGCTGCGCTTTTGCTATGTAGATGCATCGAATCTTAATGCCGTCAAAAAGGAGCTGACGCTGGAGGGCTTGGTCGATCCGACGGCTCGCGAATTGCTGATGGCCCTACAAGCGCCAGCCTTTGATGCCTCGATGTTTCGAAGACCGACTCTTGCGGATACCTTGTATGCCAATTTCATGACATGGCCCAAGCCAGACAGCTACAACAAGGGGCAAGCAAGTGAGAACAACTTGGCATCTGGGTCGTCGGATCAACAGCAACCATTGTCTCGACGAGAGCGATTCAAAGTGTGGCAAGATGATCGACGCTTCGATCGACTAGTCGAGTCGTTGACACTGCCAGTGTCACGACCACCAGTGATTGTGAATGCCTCACGCTCGGCTGTCGTCTTGAAGTGGCAGGACCTCTACCAATCGGCCAAGAACGATATCACCCAGTACGGTTATGAAATCCGTTGGCAACGTGAAGATCTGAGTTCTGCTACAACAACAGAGCACCTGCAAGTTGCAGCCGATGGTTCGATGAATGTGACGCAAGACCAGCTGATTCGAAGTGCCATGCCCACTGATCTCTTTGGCGATGAGTTTGATGGTCATGATATTGAAGCTACCGTGACGGGACTCCAGGCGGACACAGTGTACTCGTTCACGGTGCGAATCTTTGTCGGTGAAGCCGTTGGACTGGACAGTGATCGGTCTCAGACGATTCGCACGCTGCCATGTACTCCTCCGGGTGTCGTGCGCGGAATGCCCATGGTTGAAGCGATTGATGCAACCAGTGTGCAAGTGCGATGGATTGCACCAGAAGATGATGGTGGCCAAACCATCGATTACTACCTGATTGGGAGGCGTGAGTTGAGTAATACTACCGATAATGCACTGAGACTTGAAGCCGAGACACTGACAGAAGAAGAATTTGCACAGCAAGAGCATGTCGTGGTGGTCAAGGCGTTGACCGTGGCACCGTCAGATTCCGACCGCTTGTTGTATCCAGCAGAGGAACTCGTGTGGCGTCAAGCTCGAGTGTTCAATCTGTTTCCTGACAAATGCTTCCTATTCCGAGTCGCAGGAATCAATTCTGTTGGTATTGCGAAGTGGAGCAGCAAGAGCCAGATCATACAGACAACTGTCCAACATTCCGAGGATGGCGAGGAGTCTCTTGGTGGTATATCTGGCTTTGCGACATCAAGCGGCACGCGCAAATCCCGCGTTCCAGTTCTACGAGGCATTGGTGATGAAAAGTACACACTCTCCTACGATGTATCGCACTTAGTTCACGGTTCTGGGGCTACTTCTTCATCGGTGGGGGCTCCGCTCACATCACAGTCGCTCGAAAAAGTTCTCACCCGAGCGTTCCCGACCATCAAACGCGCCATGCAAGTGATTCTGTCGGATGTCGACCAGACGCTCACGCTGGCGATCCCAACGCTTTCGACCAAAACCACCAGTGACGATGAGCTGCAATTGGCGAGTTCATTTTCCGTTTGGACCGCGCATTTCAGTCCCAAAAAGTTTGATGTCTCTGCCGGTAAGTGTTGGGGTGCTTGGTGCCCCGTCGCATTCTACGTCTCGTCCCATACTGACCATGATGACTGACTCGTTTCCGACTCTTTGTGGATGGGGCTGATGCTGATCTGATATCCATCCTCATTACATCTATCGTAGAGCTAGTGCTGGCTGAACCCTTTGATGGATCTCGTCCTTTGGAGAATGCCGAAGTGGTTCGAGATCGCATTGTGCTGATGGCACGAGGCAGTGTGCCCTTTGTGTACAAGGCCCATTTTGCGCAATTGGCTGGGGCTTTGGGGCTAGTGATTGGCGACATCAATGGGCTCTGCAACGGCAAATTCGACCAGTTGTGTGTACCAGGAAGCGATCGAAGTCGCGGTGAAGGCTTTGGCCAGTTTGATCGCCATGAAATCTGGCAGCAACTGCGCATTCCAGTCGTGTTGTTGCATCAAGATGCCACCCAGTTTCTCATCAAGCAAGTGAATGAGACAGAGGCCACTATTCAGAGCCATTCAGCTTCCTCCTCATCTCGCTAACAAAACAAAGCTGCAACCTTGGCGCAACATTCTTATCTTGTGGGCAGGACCTGATCCTGTCGAAATTGATACCCTGCTAAATTCACCACTATTGCATTAATTGATGCTGTTGAACCCTTTTGGCGGGCAAGCACTTGATGGGGGTTTTCAGGGACGCGGGGCTACCTCTGGAAATGAATACCTGACTCGATCTTGAAAAGTCACTCGACAGCCGCCGCTTTGGCTGGCGCAGTTGTGAGAGCATTTGGATCTCTTTGCGCCGTTGCGTTGTGCGTCCTGTAGTTGGCTGCGTGTCTCGCTTTGTGTGGTTTAAGCTCTTTGGTTGGTGGTTTGTCCATCCAACCCCATCGACAGTTCGTTTAGCTGTCGCTGAGGTCGCGGGTGGCCAAAGGTCATGAGCTCCCAGTATGGAGCCGCCTCGGATGCGTCGTCACTGCGCGGCTCCAAAGCGACTCCAACAAGTTCTTCTTCGTCGTCGGCGGCGGCGTCTTCCACGTCTTCGTCGGCGATGGCATCTTCTTCAGCGGTGTACGGAGCAGCTCTGGCCAGTACCGGCATCTCGTCGCTACTCGAGACCCAGCTGACCTGGCAAGAAGTCGACGATGCCGCGACGCCAACGGGAACCGGGCCTTCTTCGGCCTCGACTTCGACTCCGACTTGTTCTTCCATGACGATGTCAGCGATGAATCTCAATCTGAATATGTCCACCACACCAATGGGCCAAAGCGCTCCAAGCTTTGCAACGCTTGGAGTCTCCAATCTCAGTAATGCTAGTGGCAGGCTCCAAGCGCATGCAGTCGGTGGCAACAATAGTAATAACAACAGAAATTCGGGCATTGCAGATGAAGAAGACACCTCGTTCGATGGCCAATGGACTCTGGACGAGCACAATCGCTTCATCCAGGCACTCGAGACGTATGGCAACCAGAAAACCGGAGACGAGTGGAAACGAATCACCGCGTTTGTGCGTACGCGGTCCATTGAGGAAGTTCGGCTTCATGGAAGACAGTATTTACATCAACTCACGCGCATCCAGCAACTTCAACAGCATCAGCAGCTTCAACAACAACAGCAGCAGCAAGAACTGCAACAACAACAACAACAGCAACAACACAGTGTCTCCCAGTTTCGATCCAGTGCCAAGGCTTCGCCCATGCTGTCCAGTAAACAATTTGGTACGCCGTCCATCGCGTCCTCACTGTCTCTCGGAGGAATCGGACTGTTGGGCAGCTCTCTGGCATCCTTTGTGCCACAGGATCGAACTCCAACCAGTGCAACCGCCGCAACGCCTGCTGGTGCTTCGTCTTCTCTGGGGGCGTTCCCACTCAGTGCGACTTCATCACCATTGACGGCTCTATCACCAGCAGCAGTCTCGGCAGGGTTGGCATCGGCAAGAGACCAGAATGATCCCAACGGACCAAATCATTTGGTGTTTCATGGTATCAAAAGCTTCAAACAAAAACAACACAACAAAAACAAGTCTTCTGCTTCCTCTAGCGCTTCGACAACAGGTTCTTCTCCGCCAGTCGTCAATGCGGCAGCCGCGGCAGCGGCAGCGGCCGAAGCAGCAGCCATTGCACGCATGGGGCTCGCTTCTTCGCGATCCAACGCGGCCGCCATGGCCGCTGCAGCGCGTGGAGCGTCTCGAACACGCCATGCTTCGTCGTCTTCGAGTCCTGGGTCTTCGACAGCGGTCAGCTCCAACACAACAGCATCAGTCTCTGCCTCAGGGTCGATACCAATGACCATGGCCATGACAAGTAGCACCGTTAGTATCGGCATCGCTTCATCCCCAGCATCGACTTGTTCCGTCTCGTCGGCGTCGTCTTCTTCTGCAACTCCATCAGCAGCCACAACAGGATCCGCAGCAGCAGCATCGACCTTGGGTTCTTCGTACGGCAAACCGCCGGTTGTACCACTTCGCAAACACGGCCGCCGCAACGCTGCTGCCGCCAAAGTCTGGAGCGCCGACGAAGACAAAGTGTTTGAGAATGCGTTGGCCAACTGGAAAAGCACGCGACCATATTCGTGGCCCAAAATCGCGACGTGTCTTCCGGGAAAATCGGCAAAAGACGTTCGAACGCGCTACGAAAAGCTGGTCAACGACGTCGAGTTGATTGAAAAAGGTGAATTAATGGGCCAGTCCGCACCATCGGCAGCCACAACAGCAGCAACAGCAGCAGCGGCAGGAGCAGGAGCAGGAGGAGGTGGGGCCGCGGTCATGCAGCTTCAGATACCGCAGTCGTCCACGATCTCAACCGAAGCCCAACAGCAAGCACAAGTGTTCATCGCATCCGCCACAGCCGCCATGGCCGCTTCAGCATCGGCATCAGCGTCCTTACAACAACAACAGCATGCTTCTGCCCAGTTACCGCCTCCGCTCGTCATTGAGAACGCGACGTATCGCGACTTTCTGACCGAAGCGGCTCGTGCGTCCTCGTCGCTAAACAGCAAACTGCTGCTGGAAGCCCAAGCATCTTCCTCCGGTTCATCCTCTTCTTCTTCCACAACGACTTCCACAGCACAAGCATCTTCTTCTTCATCCGCACTGGTGACCCCTTTAGCAGCAGCAGCCGCCGCCGCCGCGGCGTCGATGGGGTTAGCAGTTCAGACACCCGCGTCAACACCATCAACAGCAGCAGCAGCAGGGAATAGTTCCATGGGCGGAGGCCTGGCATTAGATGATCCGCCCAAAGTGTGGCAGGATTTTCTCTCGGATGAATTCAAATTTGAAGTGCGAGGCATCGAAACGGCGCCATCGCCGGTCGCGTCGGCACGAGACTTTGCGCATGCAACAGGCTCTGGTGGTGGTGGTGGCATGGCCAACACGCCACTGGGGCGCGGGTCTCGAGGCCACCATGCTCCAAGAAGTACAACTCCGTCCGAGTCCAGCGCTGTCGCATCAAGTAGTCGAAGGAACGCCAAAGCACCCATGAGCAGCCATAGAGGGGGAGCCCCAAGCGTCAACGACGACGACTGATCCAACGCCATTGTATACCCAACAAGCACAGAGCAACACGAACAGAGACAGCGAGAAAGCACGAGAGCGAAAGCGAGCGAATGACAGAGATCGCTTCCGTCCCCATCAGACAGAACAGACCATCAGGAAGAAGATCTCTCTTGTAAGTAAACGGAAAAACAAGAAATGACCCGTCAACCTCTGCATCCATTGCACACACCGCAGCACACTGCTCGATCTGATGGACCAGAGAGACACGAGCACCCGCGGGCAGCTCTTGCTCGCCAACGAAGAAGAAGAAGAAGCAGTCCCGTTGGTGGCTCCGTCAACGCATATGCTGCCGGGAGACTCTTTTGTGAGTTTGCTACTACACCCTACTTACTTCCTACGTAAAAAAGATCCTACGACTTACTACGTTTCTACGATTTCTTGAACCTACGACTTTGGTTTGATTGATGTTCTTCTTCTGCTTCTTCTTTCTCTCCTTTCTTCTCTCATTCATTCATTCTCTTGCTCTTGCTTTCATCCTCGTTTGATCTCTCGGTGGTGCACGGGAACTTCTCCATGCTGGGTAGCTCTCCTCGCGCGCGATGGATCCCATTCTCTGCTCAGACATGGAACCGCGTGACCAAGAACTGTTGCAACGGCGGCGGAAAAGTCTCAAAGTACTTGGGCCAGTTGTCGCCGAGACTCTGCTTGAAGCCATGCACGATTTGATACAGCATGTCTTTCAACTCCTGGTTTTGAATCTGTTGGCCCTCCAGCGACGCGATGGCGCCACACATGTACATAAAGTCCTGCAACATCCCTGCCGGGTTTACTTTGACCATGTAGCAGAGCCCCATAAAGCAGTGCTCTTTCTCTTCAGCCGCCCGCACATGCGCCAGTGCACGGCACCAACGCTTGGCAAACTCGGGCAAGTACGGCGCAACCACGGTTGGACACACAAAGCCCAGTCTTCCAATCGTAATGGCCGCGTTCTCAAGCAGATTACGAGGCAATTTGGGGCGATTGATCATGCCAATCAGTGGTCGCAGGCACTTTTCGACATAGGGCTGCATGTCGTTGCCGACTTTGACAGCGATTTCACCGACAGACCAGCTGGCATTGTTGCAGACCGTGGGCATGTCGGCGTCAATGTTGTCAATGAGTACTGGAATGATCTCGGTGAGTCCAGGACGAAGCGTTTCAATGGAAAACTTGGCCAAGTCGCCGACCACGCCCATAGCGCTTTGACGCACATCCAGAGAGTCGTGTTTGATGCATTCCATGAGCACATTCAAGATATTGGAGTTGGCCAGCAACGCCGAAGTGCTCGGCGTCCCCAGTCCTTCAATCACACCCGAAATGAGATCCAACGCGCACACCAAAAATTCTGGGTCGCCTTCTTCGCAGTCGTTGGGGCTCTGCTCGTGCAACGCATCGGCCATCAACTCTTGTTCAATGATGCGCTGGCAACGCACGTACACGTTCATGGCGAATTCCTGAAAGCCGTTGCCCAGCGCCTGGGCCACGCTGGCCAGACACTCAAACAAGGGCAGAATCTCGCGGTTGCGGTCATCCAACTGGTTCCACTTGTTGATCAACGGTGGCATCAGAATCTTGATCAACTCCGGTTCATTCAAATGATCACCAACGCAATCGGCCAAAGTGCCAACCGCATCGTACAGAATCAACAAGTTTTTGGCCTGGTACTTGCCAAACGCAAACATGAGATTCTGCAAAATCGGCGCCAGGTACGGCGCCAGTTCTTCGCGGGCTTCTTCTTCCAAGGTGCAAAATGCCGAACACGCAGCTTCTTGTACTTTTTTGTTGTGGTCCAGCACGCGTTGCAACATGGCTTCGACCATCGGACGAAGCAGCTGTGTGGCATCCCAACCAATCAGTCCCATACGTCCGACAAAGCTCTTGAAGGGAATCTCCTGTTGAATGAACCCAAAAGCAACAACAAACTCACCTTTTCATGGTCACCTTGCTCCACGACCCACGGCGCATAGCGACTGAGTGTCCAACAAGTGATGGACCGAATCAGTGGCGCCGGGTCTTCAAGCTTTTGCATCAAAAACGGAAACAGATCGGGCAAATGCGGCGTGATGCCTGTGTAACAGCCATCGGCGATGGCACCCAAAGCTAGAATGCCAGACTCGACCAACGGCCAGGGCCCCACCAGCGCCAGTCGTTGCTGCAAAAGCGGCAACAGCACGGCCAGAATCACGTTGCCAAAGCCATTCGCCAGGTTGTCCAGACTGGCGGCGGCGCAGCGACGCAGGTTCCACTGCAGCAAAGAATCGTCATCATCGTCGTCAAAGTCGTCGTCATCGTCGTCGTCGTTGTCGTTGCCGGTCGTGTCGTCTTCGGAACCGGTACCACTATCGCCTCCACCGGTGCCACTACTGCCACCGCCGCCAGCACCACTGCTCTTGTGGCCGCCCCCACGATGAAATAGTGGCTTGATGTCCTCCGGTCGGTCGGGCACGTTTTCGTTTTGCGATTGCTCTTCGGCTTCAAACTGGACCACATCCTCTTCGGAATAGACCATGCGGTCGAACAGAATAGGCACAATCTGCGGTAAATAAGGCTCCAACGTGCCTTTCAAGTCGTCAAATTCCCGGGTGTCACAAAAGCTGGCCCAGAATTCACAGGCCTCGAGAGCCACACTTTCATTAGGGTCTTGAGTGGCACCAAGAATAAACTGGATGATACTGTCCAATTTTGGCACCAAAAAGTGCACACCGACTTCCAGTAAGATCACAATGCTCTTGCAGACCCGTTGGCGCACTTGCACGTCCGAGTCCTGCGCCAATTGCGACAAGCCGTTCAGGAACATCTCCATGTTGACCACTAGCCCCACCGGCATGTACACCATCAGGTTGTTAACACAGTCCAAAGCTTCCCGACGAAACAGCGGATTTGGGTGGCCGAAAAACTGCAGCAGCTTTGGCACCAAATTGTTCAGCGGCCGTGACGGGGAGTTTTCGAGCTTCAACGCAGAGTCCTCACAGATCTTGCTGAGTGCTGCAAAGCCGCCAGCGATGGCGTTCTCACTGGAGCAAGAAGTGTCAATTAACTGCAACAGCTTGGGCATCAATTCGGGCCACTCGTCCAAAAAAGTGAACTGACTCACAAATGTAGTCACAATGGAACTGGCTGCGTTACGGATGGCCACGCTGTCGTCTTCCAGCACCACCAGCGTCTGTGCACGGATGCGCGCCAACAAATCGTGATTTAACTGCTGTTGACTGGCATCACTGGGGCTGGAATTGACGAAGTTCCCGGCTTTGAGATTGCGTTTCAGCAACAACCCGGCCAATTGGCGCACGTTGGTCTCGACTTGCACAGCACACAACAAATGCACCAGATACAAATTGAACTCGAGATTCTGCTGAAATTGCTGCAGTTTGGTGTACGCGTCGCGTTGAACGTCGTTGTTGGGCACCATATACGCACGAAGCAGGTTCATGACTTCTTCCAGCAGCGTGGGCTGCGGCTGCCAATTGGGATCCATGGTGATTCTTTCCTTTTCTTCTTGTTTGGGTAAACTCCGCCGTCAAATCAATTCAGCACTACTTTCAGCACTTGAAAATAAAAAAATCGCTGACAAGAAAAATAACCTCGCGGCGCAACCAAAACAGCTTCTTCTGTGTGTACTTTTTGGTTGTCGAGCTTTCAACGAGCGAAAACAATCAATCGGCTGAAAGTAGTTTACAGACCGAAACAAAAGCAAACGGTTGACAAACGATGGAAAGATTCCAACCTTCAAACAAAAGTCAAGACAAGCCAAAAGTTACCACCGCGCGTGAACGGACAAGGGCTCTTCTGTCTGGCTGCCTCAACGACTGCGACTGCGCCACCAAAGCAACACAACCCGCTTTCGTGTGGTGCACAACTCGTGGCAATTGAATCGTTGCGGATTGCTGGTGTGGTGCTGGTGTGGATGCCAGTCCAATAAAAAAACCATTCTCGCCCATACCAAAACCCTAAAACCTCAACTTCTTTTGTAAAACCTAATACCAGTTAAATACCGGTGACCCGTTCAAGAGCTCGCGCTTTTTGATTGGCTACGTCCACGCGTTCGTTGATCACAAGAGCCAATCTGCTGAAAAGGCAAACAAGAAGCTGAAGCGAAGCAACAAGTCGAAGTGACAAGCATCCGACAAGTGACTTCTTCCACAATGGCCGATCAAATGGCGGCAAACACCAATGAGAGTGAGCATTTCTACAGTTTTTCACCGTAGTCATTCGATTCCTCGTGCTATGCGCTTTCTGACCATGTCTCTCCTATCTCTGTGTGTTTGCGTTTGGTAGCCTGTGTCGGGGTGCACTCAGAACAAGCCGGTAAGGCATCCAGTTGCGCCGGGTGTCCGAATCAAAAGCTCTGTGCATCGGGAGAAGCCAAAAAGCCCGATCCAGCAGTGTCTGATGTCAAGGCGCGGCTTGCGCAAGTCAAACACAAACTGCTGGTGCTGTCTGGAAAAGGTGGCGTCGGCAAGAGCACGGTGGCGTGTCAGATGGCATTTGCGCTGGCGTCCAAAGGCTACCAAGTGGGTCTGTTGGACATTGATATCACGGGCCCGAGTGTGCCACGCATGCTGGGTCTGGTGGGCCATGAAGTACATCAGAGCGCCGGCGGCTGGTCACCCGTGTACGTCGAAGACAATCTGGGTGTCATGTCGATCGGCTTCATGCTGCCCAATGTGGACGACGCCATCATCTGGCGTGGCCCCAAGAAAAGCGGTCTGATCAAACAGTTTCTCATTGATGTGCTTTGGGGTGAACTGGACTACTTGATCATTGACACACCACCAGGCACCTCGGACGAACACATTAGTATCGTGCAGGTATAGTGTCGATCACGATGCACCGTTGGCATGCAACCGTGATGGCTAAACAGTGATTTTGGATGGGCGTGATTAGTACATGAAAGAAGCAGACTTGGACGGCGCCGTGGTAGTGACCACCCCGCAGGAAGTCGCGTTGAGTGATGTGCGCAAAGAATTGAATTTCTGCCGCAAAACCAAGATCCCAGTGCTGGGCGTTGTCGAAAACATGAGCTCTCTGACGCGACCACTGGACCAATTGCGCTTCATTGATGCCCAAGGACAAGACCAGACCCAGTTCTTTTTGCAGAATCTGAAAGACAAGGCACCGGAATTGCTGTCGTTTGCCATGCAGACCCAAGTATTTGCCTGCAACAGTTCCGGTTCGCAAGACAGCAGTGCGGTGACTGGCGGTGAAGCCATGGCAAAGCAATTTGAGGTGCCGTTCCTGGGGCGGCTGCCTCTGGACGCCAACATGACCCGGTCGTGTGAAGATGGTCTGAGCTTCATTGAAGAATTTGCCGACTCCCCGGCCGCGTCGGCATTTGCCAGCATTGTCGACGCCGTGGTCCAGGCGACCACCAGTCAGCAGTAGTAGCAATAGAGATGATTTCTTTTTGCATTCAGTGATGGAAAGCCATGTGCAAATCATTTCTGAAAAACGATTCCATTGTGGTGTATTCTGATGGGTGGTTTAAATAGCGCATTGAAGGGGAGACGGTGGCCAGAAGCGCGACATGGAACTCTTCTTCTTTCGGTTGGACTTTCGCCTTTTGTTGAACTGACGCATTGGACTCGAACAAACGTATTTCACGACAACAAACGCAAAAGGGCAACAAACAACATGGTGCGGCGGTCCCCTTTCCTTTCCTTTCTCTCGCGGCACACATTTCTTTTCCTCTTCATCCCCATGGGAAGTCTCTCTTGTCACTTCCATCTTGCGAGCACTTGATATCCACTGTCCCGTGGTGCCACCCACGCGCGCTTATCTTCTCTCACGTGTCTTGCTTTCATGTCCATCGACCAAGCAATGTTCTATCATGCCGTTACCGTCTCCATGTCGGGATGCAGCAAGACGACAACCACCGACACATTATCCGAAGATCCCGACCGGATCGCCAACGATGCCAGCGAATGGCTCACTTCCTTGATCGAATACCCTTCGCGCAGCTTTTCGCTCACATGGTCCACGGCTTCCTGGCTCGTGATTGTGTCCCATAGACCGTCGCAGGCCAACACCAAAAACTCCACTTCGGGGGTGATCTCAATCTCCTGTACAAACAACATGCGCACAGACGTTTGCTTGGTTAGTGATCCGCAAGATAACGCTTCATGCACTGGATCAGTCGATTGCACCTGGAATTCAGGATCCGGGATAATCAAATCCCCGTGAAACTGACGGTCGTGGCCCTCAGGAAACGCCCAAAACTCGTAATTCACCAGTGCGTCGCCCTTGTACTCATAGTCGCCAATTGCGCGGGACACGGCCAATTCGCCGTTCACACGATACACATTGACCCATCGCACGACCCGTTCAGCTTTGCGTTTGATGGCTGGGTCGCTCAAGTCCATTGAATGCAACTTGGACATTTGCAATTCCCTTTCTTCTTTGACCCACCCACCCTGTTTTTCAATGCGAAGCCGCTCGTCTTCTCGTCCTGGGGTCTGCTCTTGGATCACGTCCAGCGCCAACCCCGATATGCTCACCACCGCGCGACAATCGCCAACATTGGCCGTCAGCAACCGGTTCCCACGAATCAGCACTACAGCTGCCGTCGTACCGTCGCTCAAATTCTGCAACACAAATGAGGATGTGGGTCAACAAACGTCACAGATTGGTGAGCAAACAAGGTACCACCCACTTCTTCCGACGCCTTCAGCAGAAATTCGCGGTCAATGCGGCGAAAACAGTCACTGAAAGCCACGCGCGTGTCCGTGAAAAAGGCTTGGTGCCCACACAAGTACTTGACGAGTCGATCTTTCGAAAACAACGCGGCGCGAATGCCGCAGTGGCCGTCAAAAAGTGCATACATCGACTGGCGCTGGCTGCACTCCGAGTCATCTGTCAGCGCGAGATGAGCATTCAGATCCGGAATGCAACAGCACACGTCTTCCATGGATTTGCGCACCCCCAGCAACGAAGTCACACCATGGGTCTCATCGCCGATACAATAGCTAACGTCGTCGTCAAAGTAAAAGTCTTCTTTGCCCAATACTGACGCTGGCGGCACCGCCGAAGGCTCGGTCGACTTGCGAAAGCCCTCACGTTGATGGGGAGGCACCCACCGTTCGGGTGCAGGCCTTGGGGACCCAGCACCACTCCCCAGCGCATTCTTTGGCGAAGGCTCTGGAAACGACCTAAGACTTCGCCTCGGAGACGCCGAGTTGGAGCTGGAGTTGGACGGGGACAGAGTTGCGTTCGCTTGACGGTTCCGCAAAAACGGAGGAATATACTTGCCAGTCGACACAAACGGCGGCGATTTGCTCTGCAAAAGCGTGGGGGCAACTTCATCTTCCGCCTCGTCTTTTTCTTCCTCCTCCTCTCCGCCTGGTTGCGCCTGGATTTGCTGGTCCTGCTGACCTTCCTCCTCATCCTCTTCATCTTGTTCTTGTTCTTGTTCTTGTTCTTGTTCTTGCTGGCGTTGGGTGGCGATCTCTCTCTTTGGCAACAAGTCGGCGACAGGTGGGGTCATTGGATACAACTCAAATGGCGGGGTATCGATGGATTGATGCCGAGATCGACCTCGAATTCTAAACTGTTGTTGGGTCTGGGTGTAACTGTATGGACTCTGGCGGGTGCGAATGTCGTCGTCGTCTTCATCGTCGCTGTCTCCTTCAAGGGGATCAATCGGGAACATGGTCATCATGCCCAGCGGGCTTCGAGGACCGTACCCAGAATATGCCATCGGAGAGCTTGCTCGTCGTGGGGAACTAGATCGTCCACTTCCCGTGTCCGAATCGTTACCGCTAAAAGCATCAATGCTCGAGCCTTCACCACCGCCAAATGTTTCGCGACGATAGAACTCCTCCATGTACATGGCACCCAATTGGTCTGTGTAATCCTGAAAGTCAAACGAGATACTACGGTTCATGCGCGTCGAAGACTACAACGCAGAGATACCATCATCAACGACAAGGGTCAGTATTCACCGCCCAAAAACTACCAAATCGAAGAAGCTCACTCCTCGACGGGTAATATTGTGGCTCAACCGATTGCGATGCTCCGATTGCTGCGCAAACAAGTGCATGAGATCCCAATCCAATGGAGAATTCGGCGTCCTGCTGACTCACTTTGGAACGTAATAGCATGGACACAATGTTAGCGATGGATCGCTGGAAATTGAACAGCCAGTCGTGCATCTGTCGAGTCGTCCCAAGTCCCAACATTGGCATCTTGTCAGTCCAAGCGTTTCAAGAACTAACAGACAAACCGACAGGTGGACGTACTCGATCTTTGGACTCTGCACGAAGAAAATACCGTCGACTCTCGAGCGAAATCTGAAAGGCACCGACGCCAAAATCCTTCTGCAAACAAGAGAAGCAGCAACACCAACACCATCCCCATGCGTAGCCCATTGTCTCAGTAAAAAAAACCGCTTCACTCGTGGTCCGCATGCTTTTCTGGCTTCGATCATCCTTCAAGCAGCAAGTGCTCCAAAGCGCCAAAGCCCTCAAGCTCTCAGCGTGTCAGAAATCCTACCGCCGTCGTGACCGAGTCGACGCTATCGAGTTCAATGACGCCACAACACCGTGGATCACTCGGTTTGTTCTCTTTGACGTCTTTGGCGTCTTTGTAGTAGAACAACTGGCTGTCGTTCATGACAAACCAGCGTTTTTTCCATTTGGGCGGTTGATGTGCTTGCTGCTTTTGGCTCTTTTTCTCCAAGTAACCTTCCATGTACAATGGTCTATCACACAGGAAAGCCATTCCACGTCCCAGTCAGTCACTTGATCAACTATCTGCGCCCATTCAACTCTGCAATCTGTCTCTGGTCGACGTACTCAAAGTACTTGGAATAACCATCCAAAGTCGAGGGCTTGAAGTAACTCTTGGAGAGCCCTGGGGCTGCACTTTCATCGTCCTCCTCGGAATTGGAATTGGAACCCGACGACGAGGAAGAAGACGACGAGTGAAGAAACCGCGAGCGCGCACTGGATGCAAAGCGTTGTTTGGTCATCCCAGGAACGGGAATGGAGCCCACCGAGTGGCTTTCTCCTTCCTCTTGTCTGCTTTGGACTTGCCTGTTGTCATGGGAAGCTTCATCTGTGTGTGGTTGTTGATAGTTTGAGGCAGCGGCATTCGACGCCAGCACGTTGCTTCGTGACGGCATTCGCCAGGCGTCATCGCTTCGACTGGTCATCAGCGCCGGCAGACTCTGGGTCACGTCCACGTCCAACACGCGGCGACTGCAGCTGCTGCTGCCGTTGTTGTTGTTGTTGTTGTTGTTGCTGTTGCTGTTGCTGTTGTTGCTACATGTATTGGAATTCATGGCCAAATGTTGCTGAAGAAAACTCCTTCGTTGCTGATCCTGGTGGTCGTCCAGTGTTGACGCCGACACAAAAAGCGGCGACGAAGAAGGCTCCAAGGTAGTGTCGTCACTGGAGGTCGCACTGGACGGTCGATGCCGATGCAATTGGGTCCATTCGTTGCGCTCCAGCGCTTTCTCTAAACTCGTCATTTCTTGCAGTTGGTTTGGGTTGGTTCTATCCGCTGGATGATTCGTTTTCTTCCTTTTTTGGAGCGTTTTTGGATTTTTGGGTTAACGTTCGATTTAGATTTAGACGTTGGCCCGTGGAGGGCTATGGATGTTGCTGCTTTAGGCGTTTTTTGATGTTGTTCGCTTGGGTTGCCCCTCCTCCACCTGCACCTCTCTTTATAAGAGAAATATGAAGTTGGAATTGGTATTTGTGTGCACCACACAACACGACATCTTTTCTTTTTTTTTGAGGACACCATCAACTCAAACCTTCACGCAACCTCCACATCTTTGTTTCAACGGGGACTCAAATCATGGACGTGAAACCGGGGGCGGAAGTTCTGTCAGTCTGTTCTGAAAAGAACCCCGAAAAAACCACTGTGGATCCCTAATCGCCAAGTTTCTTGCCTTGATCTCCTCCTTTCCTCCTTCCCCCTCACCCCCTCACCCCATAGCAAGGGCTTAGTCAACTGAGCACTGACTGACTACATACAAACCTCAAGTATAAAGCACAATAAAGAACTCGACAGTCCACTTGCCTTGTTGGCTGAAAACTCAACACCAATCCATTGACAGCTCGCGTTTGCCAGCGTGGAGACGTGGGGTATTCTTAGGTGCTTTCTGAGAGCAGCGTCTGCCAGCATTCAGCAACCTGGTCATCGCCCCGGCAAACAGAAAAAGCAGATTCAGCCCTTCAACACCAGTCTGCTCTGCTATCCCGACATGCAGAAAACCCGCAAGCATAGTGACCCTCCACCACCATTGTTCATCAAGGGCAGTGGAGGCTTCCATAGTCACCGCCACAACCTGCGATGGGCGCTTCTCAAGCTTAAGTGGCGTCGCTTTTTGGTTCGTTTGGGTGGCTTGTTGTGGCAGATTCGTTCGTTCTTTCTGTGGCTCTGGCATCGACTGTATTTTGCCGTATGTCCCCACAAGGCGCCGATCCACTCCCACACTGAAGCGTCGTCGACCACGACTTCCACTCGTTCGCTGACCAAATGGGTTGCTACGTACCTCGAAACCCATCCACGAGTGGATTCCGCGCTGAAAGTGCTGGGGAAATATTCAGCGCAGTTTGTTTTCCTGTTCACCGGGGTGTTTTCCACTTGCGCTGCGCAGTTCATTTTTTATCAGGGCGCCGGTGATCAAAAATCCATGTTGCTGCCGCTTTGCAACTATCTAGGGATGATGCTGGTTGGGTTGATGCCCGAGAGCGTGACGTCTTCTTCTCCTTCTTCTTCAGCGACTTCGTCAGCGACCCAACGAGTCAGCTTGAAAAAAACCAAGAAGAAATCTTTCAAGAAGCTGAAAATGGAAATGGCCGTTCACACCAATAACCATCCACACAGCACTCATCAGGCCCAGATCCACGTGGATCTCGAGGACCGGAATCTTCCGTCCATCCAGACTTTAACGGCGCCAGAGGAAGCGCCAGAGCAAATGATCGAGAAAGATCACAGCGACAAACCCTGGGCAGATTCGCCCATGGAACTCATTCGCCGCTTGCCCAGCGACGACTCTGACCATCAGCCTCAAGACGACAAGGAGAAACGGCGTCAACTGTTGCAACTTCAGCAAGCCCACGAAGACCCCGAGCGTGCCGATTTGCTGCTGCCAGCGGACAAGAAGTCTGCGGATCACGATGATTCCGCCAAAGACCGGCTGAATTTCCAAGTGACACCTTCGCGGGTGTCCTTCACAACGTCAACGGTGCAGCTTTTGATTCTGGTCTCGGTCGTGTTGGACTTTGCCGGGTGCATTTTCTCCAACGTGGGGTTGGCCATGGCTGGCAGTGGTTTGTACCAAGTGGTATACTCGTCGGTGATTTGCTGGTCGGCCATGATGTCGCGACTGATTCTGAAAAAGCAAGTCTCACTGAACGAGTGGATCGGAATTGCGTTGGTCACGTTTGGCCTGGCGTTCAGTGCGCTGGGCGAGTCTGGCAGCCAACGCAATCGCTATGTCGTGCTCATGGGGTGCCTCAACACGCTCATCGGCGCCGCATTCTATGGCGGAAACTATGGTTCGTGCTGGATTCTGACGGGACCAGCGCATGTGTGACGTGATTCTGATGCTGGTCGCGTGGTGTATGGTATGTAGTGGCTGGTGAATACGCCCTGATGCTTCCGGAACGTCCACAACCCCAGGAATTGTGTCTCAAAATCGGCACGGCCTGCGTGCTGATCATCTCGGTCTACCAGGTGATTTCCACTATTCTACGATGACGGTTGTTCGTTTGGTACTCTATTGACGCTGAAAAATGTGGTGCGCGGATACACAGATCATCTTTGTGTTGCCCGATTGGCATCAGATCATCACGTATCAGATCGACGAAGCCCAAGGCAGTGTCAAGGTGCATCAACTTAGTTGAGGTGGCTTGGGTTCGTCAACTTATTTGCTGGTTTATGGGCGTGATGGTGTGTGTCAACTTAGCATGTACTCTGGGCGTTGTTTGCGTACACGCTGTCCCAGCTGGCCCATGGGCTCACGTACTTTGTGATGTTGGGCTCCAGTGGCGCTGTGACCACAGGCATCATGCAGAGTCTTCGCGCCGTCTGTGTGTTTGTGATCTCTTCGGTGTTGTACTGCAAACACCAGGAGAGCCAGTGCTTTGACTCGAAACGTGGCGTGGCCACCATGGTCGTTGTGGCTGGCGTCATGTACTATTCGTGGGCCAAGAGCAACGCCAAAAAGCACCCCGTGGCGGTCAGCAAAAAGCGCAATTCATTTGCTGGTGTGTACCACCTTATGTTAACTCGTCATGGACTTTTGACTTGGTGTAGTAACATGTGTTGTTTTTGTTGTCAATTCGATAGAACCAGAGCGAAGACGACGCGCCAAATCCAAAAACTACATTGTGTAGGACCTAGTGGAGCAATCTATTCTCTTGCTTCTGTTGGCCAGTATGCTGGTGCTGGTGCTTCTCTATTGCTTTTGTGTGTTGTGGTTTGTTGGTATTCTCTTTCCTTCTTTCTTCTGTTTTGACACATTAACAACCCCGATTGAATTAATAAGTTACTGCAACAACTCGAGACTCTATTTGGTCAGTCGTCCATCAGAAGCTGCTCCGTCAGTTGCTGTAGTTGGTCCAGTCGACTGGCCACGGGATCAGGTCTCGTGGTGGTGTTTGTAGTGGACGAGGTGTGAACATGATCCTGAATGTCTTCCAGTTGCATTTTCCGATCCGCAGCAGCCGCTTGGACGGTGTTGGTGTCGTTTCGCGCTTGCGTTTGAGCCAACGAAGGTGTTGACGTCAGCTCCACTTGTTCCGTTTGGCTAGAAGTGTCGGTCGTTGAAACTCGTTTTAACGCCAACTCGCGCTCCTAAACAGATATCATTGCTCTTCAGTTCATGGTTGACGCTGTCTTGGGGCACCAGCAAAGTCCACTCACTCGTTCACGCAACGAATTGAGCAGCGTATTGCGTTCGCGTCGCAACTTGTTGATTTCGCTTTCTCTGCGTCACAAAAACATGGATAGCACACAACACCGCATCATCAGGTGAGTTCTTCCGTGCGCACAGACAGACAACACAGCAGTGTGCATCGTTTGGACTTTTTGGTGACTTTGGCTTCGAGATGTTGGATGCGCGTGTTCTCGTTGTCTTTTTGCTTCTGTGTCAACTTGTTGATCTGCGACTGCAAATGGCGAATTGTCGACTCTTGCAGGACCTGGTGGCGGCCCGATTCGACTATTTCCATCTGCTTTTGGTGCATCAGCTCCTGTTGTTGACGAGTTTCTTCTTGGTGGCGTTCTTGCAGCTCTTCTTGCTGACGCAAGAACTCGCTCTTTTGTTGTGCTAGTTGGTCCTCAAGAAGTCTGATTTGCTCAAGGCTCGAAGTGTATTGGTCTTGCGAGCGTTCGTTGGCAAGCTCCATGTCCTGGATCTTGTCTTGTTGCCGTGCAAGTTGCCGCTGAAGTGACTGCTGGGTCGTCAACAACTCGTCAAGCTTGTCTTTGTATTCCGAGTGGATCCACAAAGCTCGACGTTGAAGGTCTTGCGCGTCGCACTGCCAGCCAACACGGAGAATCCCATTCATCTCAGAGTTCTGTCCTGTTTAGACTCAGAAGAGGAGATTTCAACGCACCTGAACGCGCCGAACCAGTTGACTTCGTTCTTCCCACAAGGACAGCACTTCTTTGATCAGTTCGTCACGAGTCAAATGGTCCACCAGGCGACGATGCTTGGCACTCGTGCTGCGTCTGTCTTGTGGCTGTTGGAGGTCGGTCTCTTGGTCTGAAAAGAAAGGTAGAGGAATCTCCTCTTCTTCGCTGTGGCTGTCATGCTCAACTTGGCTATCACCACATAACTCCAAGGCTTTGGATCCTTTGTCTTTGGTGCTGGTAGGCATGAAACAAAGCACCAGCTCGCCCCAAGTGATGTTCTTGCGTTTGTTCAAGCATTTCAATTGGCTGCGCAAGTGCTGCACCAGTTTGTCAAGCTTTGGCTTGCCACCGACTACTCTGGCAACGACGTAATCACTCTCGATCGCTTCAACCAAGGCATCGATTCGCACCATCCCAACGCGATAAAAATCTACACGATGAAACACTCGACGCAACGCTTCTTCAGTCGCGGGGCGTAGCAAACACACGGCTTTGTTGGAACTCTTGACAGTTGAGCAAGCAACTGGACCAGCAGCACCATCAGGTGCGCCAGTCGTCTTTCCAACCCTACGACTCCAAATGCGACGTTCGGCTTCAAGAGCAGCTTCAGAGTTTCGTAAATGGACCTGGCGATGTTGTAGCAGACTTGATGCGACTCCGAGTCTTTCCTGTGCCAACGCGAGTCGATTGGCAAAGCTTTCCAATCGAGATTGTGCAATATTCAATGATTCCATTTGCTCCAACAGCCCAACATCTTTGCTCTGACAGAACTCGGCCACACTTTCCACGATTTCATCGAGTCTTCGCCGTTCAATCTGCAGCGTGTGCAGGCTCTTGACCATCTTGGACTCACTTGTGGCGAGTCTGGCGCGCAAGTCGTTGGTTTCCAACACTTGCAATTGCTTTTGCGCTTCCAGATCTTTCGCTTTGTGCTGCCAAGTAGATTTTTCCTGGCTTTCTTGATGTCTTTGGTGTTGAACAACAGCCAATTGTTGCTGCAGGTCACGCAAAGTGTCTTGGTGAGTCAATTGCAGACTCTTTTGCTGTACCAAGAGGCCAAATACTTGGCTTCGCCACAGGGTCAACAGGTTGATGTACAGCACTCTGGCGCGATCTTCTTTTGTCGACGTCTCTTCGACGCCACCTTTTGCATCTGCTTCTGATTGTTTGGTCTGCATGTCACTTGCGGCTTCGGAGTCGACTTCTGCTTCGGGTTGCTTGGGTTTCGACGTTAAGAACCCCTTGAATTGGCCGTTTTGCGCGACGAAATCGCCAGAAAGCGCTTTTTCCTGCAGCGAAAGAATAGTCTCCAGCGCTTCCACACGTTTGCCAAGGCACATCACTCGCTCTGACTCTCCCTGTGGACTACAAGAGGTCGACTTGTTGTCGATCTGTGACGACTTGGCTTGGTTTTTGGCTTTGCCGTCGGTTTCGGACTTGAATGCATTACGAACCCTTCGTGGCGTTGACCATTCAATGGGATCCTCTTGCAATGCTGGCTGTTTTTCTTGCTCCTGGTCCTGCATCGGAACTTCGACTTGGAGAGAACAAGAATTCGACCGACAATAATGCGAAGCGTCCTCTTGTGATCTGTTGACCAGATTCTGAGGCGTCAACAAGCGACCAGAAGACAGAGAATTCGAAGCGGCCGTTGGTGTCAGAGTCGAGGGTGAAGTTGAGATGGCCACGTTCGGATGCAACGAAGAAGCAGATGAAGTGGATGCTTTCTGGCAGAGTCGAAGGTACATCCGTTCTTCCGGCGTGAATTCCCTGGTGAGAGATCCACCGTCAAAGCGTTGTTCTCTTTCATTGGACCAACAAAGCTTTTCCATAGCCATTAGACTTGGAAATCAACTCACTGTGCATCGAGAAGCTGCAGTTGCGGAAGCATTGCGAGCACTTTGGCACGATACGACGGCAACTCGACAATGGGGTTGCCCTGTCCAAGTCCAAGCAGACCCATTGGGTGAGGTGATGCCAACAAAAGTCGAGTGGGTGCATTTGGAGATGACGTACGGTGAGTGTAAGTTGTTCCAATTGGCTCAACGACTGGAGCGGCTTCAATTCCTCCATGCTGGTGAATAAATTGTTGGCTGCATCCAGACGGCGAAGTCTTGGCAGCGATTGCACAAACTCGAGCGACTGGCTGCAGCAAGCAAGCACACAGGTCAGTTCACTTCATTTTTTTTTTTTTTTTATGCATTGATTCCACAAAAGGAAGCCACACACAGCATGTTGAACGAGACGTCGAGAAACGTCAACTGCGCGGGCAACTCGAACGCGCGGGTGGTGGTGGGGTCAACTCGCAGTCGATTGTGGCTCAAATCGAGCGCTTGAAGATGCTTCAACAGCTGCAGATGCTCCACTTCGCAAAGTGCATTGTGCGAAAGGTTCAAACTCTTCAATTGCGGAAATTCAGCCACGATTTCAGCCACAAAGTCACGCGTCAATGCCGTCAACACCATGGCTGTTTGTTAACCCAGTGCATTCATATGCATTAGCGACATGAGGCAGATCCAAGTGGAAAACCGGTGTTGCCCCGACGACTCCAACGGTTTGTTTTGTGTGGACCACCACGATTGGGGTCCCGAATACCCGAATACTAGCCCCCTTGACCAACCCTGTTCAAGATCGCTTTTATTATGAAGATTTGTATGGAAATGGCCATGAAAAGGCCGTGGGCGAACGAAAGATGACCATCATGCCACATGTATTTGGGGTTGATTCGGATTGTGCTCCAAAAGCCAATGGCCGAGCCATTTGACAGCTTCAAGACCGGGAGGCTTTTGACGACACAGCTCGGTGAGCGCCTTGGTGAGCAATTCGGTCAGTCGACCACTCGAGAGTCGGTTTTTGGGTGTGTTGCGGGCACCGTTGACCAGCACGTTGAGCAAGTAATTGCCTGCCGCCTTGCGCGTCAACAAAGGGGAAGGTGGCGCCACGCCTTCCAGAGACGAATCCAACGCCAAATCGCTGGCTTGTGGACCAGCTGCTTTGCCAGGGTTGTCGCTTTCGCTGTCAATCGAGGTCACGCCGTACCGGGTCGACAAGTCCACGATGCTCAACGAGTCCACCAGCGCCGAAAAGCCGTCGACACTGCGCACAATCTGCGCTTTTTCGAGTTCGGCACTGGCAAACACCCGTGTGAGCTGCGAAGCCGCGGGGCTTTTCATCGGTGGGGGCACGGCCACCACCACCAACCCGGCGTCTTGTACATCAAACACTTGGACATCAAACTCGACACCAGGAATGAGCGATTTTTTCGTCTTGAAATGACAACCCGTATACTCCTCCATTCGTTGTCTGATGGTTCAATCAACTGACAGACGGAACGAGCGGACTTGCTGGTCCAAGAATGAATCGGTTCTTGATGGTCGCCTTGGGGATGGACTTGGACTTGCCGACCTTTTCTCTCTACACAAGCGTCGTTTGAACTCTGGTGGTCTGCTCTCCTGAAACGGCGGCATCTTCAACCAAAACCGTAGCAGTTTCAACCTTCCACATCATCGTGAACGCGTCACTGCTGGCTATTTCAGTCCACAAGCGTGAGTTGTAGAGCCTGAGCCTTTGAAATTGGTGTCAAGCTGTACGCATTTGCTTGTCATCCAAGACGACCCGTGTCTTTTCTCCAATGACAGAACCAAACGCAACGGCGTTGGTGACGGCGATGGACCCACCGCGGAAATGCAAGTTTGCTGTCGCCATTGAATTGGTGTTAAAGGAGCCGATCGGATCCCATACTTCTCAGGCACCAGCACCAGCACCAGCACCAGCATCAGCACCGACCACTCCACACCCCAATGGGGCATCCAATGCAACGACACCAGCTGCGACGGCAACGTCCATGCCATGGAACACCTGGGCATTTCGCTTCAAAGCACTTGATGGCGCCAAAAAACAAACCGCTTTGATCACAGAACCAAGTGCTGAATGGATGTGGGAAAAGCGTGACGCTGCTCCGGATGCTGCTGGTGGAGGTATTGGTGACCCACACGCCTTAGGCACCACCATAAGTGATAGCCATCACCAACACAGCCACCCGCAGAGGACCAAATCCAAAACTGCGACGCGACGAGTGGTTTTCCAACACCAATCCAACGAAATAGAGGTCTCGGATGCTTGGCTTTCGGCACTCGACAGCAATCCATTCGTGACGTTCTTGTTAGTCGATACTTCGGTTCTCGCTGCAGCCACCATTGCAGCCAATCCAACTAATCCAGCAGCACCTGCAACTGCACCTGCACCACCAGCAGCGACAGCGCTGGTGGGAAATGCAGCAACTCCAGGTGTCAACACGACCAATCATGCATCCATGACATCTGCCATGTTTGCCGCCATGTGCTCAAGCGTGCTGGGCGTCTACGAACTTGATGTGAGTGGCTTGTTCCAGGGCAAGAAAGAGATTTGCCAGTGCTGGCCCCATGCACTTCCACTCGTGTCTTTTGCGTCTTTGTCTTCGACTCAGGAGCAAAATACTCGCAGTTTGCTCGCCAACTCCATTGAAGAAATGCGACTTCAGGTCACGCTGGTGTCCGACACGACACTTCTTGTTGGAGAGCAACTGAGACGACACAATCCTTTGACTATTGCGATCACCAAAGTGAAGAATCTACCCGGGATGGTGACCTCGCTGGCTTCCGATTCACTGAACCCGTCGACTTTCAAAAACGTCGAGGACCCGCATGAAGCTCTGAGAAAGACCTGTCGGCCGCTGTATGTGCTGTTCACGTTTTTCCATCCACGACTACAGCGAACCACCGGAGCTGCCACTTCGAGTAATCCAAAAGACGTGAGTGGGCCGTCTTCGTCATCAAGTGACCGTGTAGTGATTCCTCGGCTCATGATGACGACGGTTGGACTCCAACAGCAGCGCAACGTGGTGTTTCCAAGCGGAAGCACACCCATCTCGCCGATCGCGCCTTCAGTCATTGCATCCTCTGTAACCACGGGAACAGCTGCTGGCACAAATACTGCTGTTGCGTCGCCGTCTGCCAATCCACAAGGTCTTCACATGGACCAAGCCAACGCGATAGGCTTTGAATCGACTCTGTTGTGTTCCAGTTTTGAGCTCAAAGAGTTGCAACAAGTGCTCAAAAGCAATGTGTTGGAGATGGAGCTCCACGATCGCGACATTGAAGCAGATTACCACTTCAGTCTTGAGAAATTCCGTGCCAAATGGGACAAATACCTTGCCGCCAGCATCGTCACCGCGGCAGCATCAAGCAAGTCGTCGCCACCATTTGCGACTGGTGCCGGTAATGCAACGACCACTGCCGTAAGCGAACTGGTTCTTCAATTTGATGAGTTTTTGAAGCAAGAAGCACGTGAATTACTCTTCACGGCTGGCACCGTCAGTCCGTTCGGCGTTGCACACTTTCGACTCGATGAACTGCTTCTTGCGACGACCAAAAACTCACTATATACAACCACAGTCAACGTCAATGGCAGCAACAGTGCCAGTGCTGGTGTTAGCATAAGTACCAATAGCAGTGTGACTGCTCCAGTTAACATCAATCCAAGTGCCAATGCACCTTCAAGTGTCACCGCGCCCGCAGTCACTACCATGGCGATGAGTTCCACAAGCGCACCGACGCCATCCAAGCTAAAGCCATGGAAGCTACTCAGGTTTCAATCCCAGGTTCTGTCTATGAAACGCCGCACAACACCCATGGAGGATGTCCAGTTGATTCCCCCACCAAATGGTTCTTCCCACACCCAAAAGGCATTACGAGAGCCTGGAGCATTTGTCTCGTCCAATACCTCCCTCAGTGTTCATGTGACGCTGCAGTTCCCGGTCGATTGGGCGACGAAATCACTCTCCAAATCAGACTCCGCTTCTTCCTTGGCGCTGGCCATGACGACTCCATCAAGAAAAGCAAGTGTAGCCAACCCTGGAGTCGCTATCCCCTCAAGAAAAGAGAGCAAGCAACTGAACCAAGCACTAACAGCGGCTGCAGCTGGTGCTGCCAACGAACCCGCAGCCACTGGGGCGTCGTCAGCGGTGCCACCATCAATAACAAAACAGGCTTCAAGAAGATCCAATCCTTCTGCAACCGCATCGGGAGCACCCACACCGACAAAACCCGTACAGTTTGAACGGATTGTACTCATTCTTCCGTACAAGGACACCCTGGTCTTACCAAAGCTCATGAGCATTATGGAAAACGCCAACCTCACCGCGATCAACAAGGCCAATATCTCCATCCGATCGTATCAAATGAGCGACAAAGAACGCCTAGCAAGTGACCAGGGTCAGTTGGATATCATCTCGGGCTTTCAAGTGATCGACAAGCAGTTTCGAATGATTGTGGTAGAAGCCAGCAATGGCCCCCAGCAAACAGCTCTGAAAAGCTTGTATGCTTGCATCCAACGCCAGGGGCTCAATGATCCGACCAGCTATCGCATGTTCTTCAATGACAAACTGCAATTCACCCAGCGTCTGTATAGTTGCTTTGATCTGGATCTTCGTCGCGTCAAGTTGCGATTCCCGTTGGACATTCTCATGGAGATGCCGGATCTGTACATGCGCTCCAAAGTGTCGGAAGAATGCTTCCAGGCACTTTCCAAACTCTTCGAGATGCGCCGCATGAACAGTTTGATTGATTGTCAGCAATTTGACTTGTTCCCCACTGTCGCGATGCTCTTGGAAGTCGAAAGCAAGTATGGAGAGAGCTTGTCGAGAGAAGACATTGATGGATCCTCGTGGTCTGCCACGAGCTCTGCCAAGACTCTTCCACCTTTGGCGCCCGGAGCAGGATTGGCTGCAAGTGCACCAGTGCCAGGACTACAAGTGGCAATCCAAGCCACCGACCAGGACAATCCTCTCTTGCACGAGCACGTCAAGCCGCGTCGCAAGGCAGCAACAGATAGTAGCAACGCGTTATATGACCGCATGCGCCAATCCTTCCAGCCGAAAGATTTCCTGCAGGAGCGCAAGTGAGTTCGTTCTTGTTCGACGACCCCCCCCCCAACTGATTCTGGTCTTCTGTTGACAGAGTTCTTTCCGAACAACAAGCGCGCGAATACGAAGACAAAAAGCAGCGTCTCGCTGCATTGGAAGCAAATGCTTCCAAGTCGCCCGTGTATATCTACAGCAGTCAACGCTTGAGGGTGAGCATTCCTTGGTGCATTGTGTTGCCCCTGAGGAATCACATCTGAACTCCTGAGGCTGCTTGTCAATTAGACGCAAGAAGTACTTCAAGACGAGATGCGCAAACAACTCGCCAAGCACAAGAACGTCACATTCACGTACAGCCACGATTTCCATTCGCTGACGCTCAGTGTCGTCAACCCCGAAGAGGTGCACCGTCAAGAACAAGAACAACAGCGAGAGTTGTGGACAACAGCCAAAGGATTCGTATACCCTGCACCGCGCAAACCCGAAGATTACATCAAACACCCGGATGCCCCATGCGAACAACGCAAAGAAGATCTTCATGAACCCTTTGTCGATAACGCATACCATCCCAAGCCTTTGTCACGAGATGATCAGGATCCCTGTGCGCTGACCAACCCGGATGGATCGCTGAAACCACAATTCACGACGATTCCGTCCAAAGACATGGTGTTTGGTGGCACCAACGCTGATGGAAGCGCTAATCTGCAGTACTTCAAGAGTGTACATCTCTGCGGGGAAGGACTTCGTCGTGAGATGGAAGAAGCGCTGGAAAAAGAGCGCAGCGACTGGGAAAAACGACTGGTAGTTGACAAAAGCCAAATCCGCTTTCTCGCGCACGGCAACATTTGCTCCCAACCGTATTCCCATGGCAGTTCCGTGACCAGAGAATCCCAGCTGCACAAGCTAGAAGACATTCTGAAGCACCCAGTCCAGTCCAAACCGCTACGGATCGTTCGCAATGCCAAGTTGCCCAGCGGCAAAAAAGTTCCATTACAGCCTCCACCTGCAAGCATTCACAATCAAGAAGAATACCTGGCCAACCCGGACACGTTGTTTGCCACTTCGCTGCGGATGAAGGATCCATCTACCTTTTTGGTGACCAATCAAGAGACTGGCAAGCCCCAGGACTTTACATTTCCCTCGAAAACCAAACTGCTGGTGCCGCGAGTCAAACAGGCGGCGACTTACAAGCCAATCCAAGCTATTCAGAGTCACGAAAAACACGGTTTGTTTTGGGAGAATCACGGGTCACACAATCGCGAGTCGTCCGCGTAACAAGTCTTTCGGGCCGGCCGAGGCGATGAGACGCTGTCGAGCTCTTGAAGTGCCTGTTCGAACAAGCGAATGCGTTCCACAAGCATTTGGCAAATCTCATCATCAAGAGAGTCGTCGGATGCTTCATCCAAAAGCATCCCCGACTTGCCGAGTTCCACCTCAATTGGCAGCCCCTGTTGCGGTCGCGGCAGGTCATCTGATGTGGATGACGGACTGGGTGGGACGAAATGCTGATCGCTCTCTTGTGATCCACCAGACGCATCGACTTCAGAGTTGGGTTGCAGATTGCCCACACGGATCCTCTCATGTTGATGGTCTGGGTTACTTTCAAGTGGAGCCTCTGCTTCGTTCTCGCGTTGGACCATACTCTCTTGTGCTTCTTCTTCATCACCAAGATCTTCGTCCTCCACTTGTTCTTGTGGTGGATCGTCGAGATCGGATGCTTCTTCCTCTGCTCGATGACTTGTATCGCTCCATGACTGCACAACAAGACTCACTAGTCCATTCAATTCTTGTAGTTCTTGTACTGGTGGTTCTTCTCTGAGTTGTGCACACTCTTTCTGGTCATGCTCTTCATGTTCGTCGTCACAAGTCTGAGTCTCGCCATCCCATTCAAGCGCCTGGCTGCCAGAACTCGAACGTTCCTCCACACAGGGATGATTCTCCTGTTCTTGTTCAGGCTCGCTCAAAGCCGAATCATCACTTGACACTGGATCTAGTGACGGTACCAGAGACTGCTCCACTTGTGGTATATCTACTTTCACTGGTTCACCATCCGCCACCTCAGCATCTCCTTCAACGTGTGGTTCATCCTCTTGAATCGACGATTCTTCGCACTTGTTCAGTTCTGTGTCATTCATTGCATCAACCGACTGCTGTGGATCGGTGTTGACAGTACTCTGCCGATTGGTAGGATTCGTAGTGGGCGACAGTTGCGATGACAGTGATGAAAGGACATTCGATTGGTCATCACTCTGCACAGAGGTCGCGATGGACTGACTTGACTGGGACATCAGATCTGAACGATGAGGGGGTTCAGAAATAGGATGATTTGCAAGCGATTTCGTGTCATTGGAAGAGAAATGTGTTCCATCCGCGGGAATGAAAGAGTTGTCTCCATTGTTCGTCAAGTTCAAGTGGTTCGATCGAAAAGAAGCGAACACCGCTGTCGAAGTACTCGTCATGGCAATGGGCGAGTGATTCACCACAAACGGTTGAGTGGCCACTTGTGGCTGCATCGGGATTGTATTTGAGACACGAAACGGGGAATACAACGTCGTGGATGTCGTTGAAGGACTCCAAACCACATTCGAAGTGGTATTAGTCATGTTCATAGGATTCATTGTGTTCACGACTGGGTTCCCAAGTCCAAGACGTTTGCGTACCCGTTGAATGACTTCTTCCGGATCCTCGACACACGGTTGCAGTTGGTGCATTGCTTGTGGATCAATTCCATGGAAGTGCTCTGCTGGTAATGCATTGGGAAGCGCGTTATGGGCATCTAGACTTGCTGATGGCACCGTCCATTCCATGGCGTTGCTTTGGTTTGCTGGCCAGTCGTGCGTTGGAAATGGCGAGTCTCGAACAGAGTCTGGCACGCCGATGGCTTGATCATATGTCAACAGAGAAGAAGAAGCTCCCGATGATCCAGGATAGAACCCTTCTGGTTCCATCAGTGCAGAAGAAGCTGGTGATGCATATGCCTCCAGTAAGGTGGATGTAGCTTCCACGACGCTCCCGTTTGTCACTGGATCCTCCATGCTGTTCAATGGGTGGCGGTAGTGGGTTGCATCATTGATGCGATTCTCTGAATGCTGCTTGGGATCCTGTTCTTGCTCGCCACTGGTGGTCCTGGTGGGCTTCACCTGTTCACGAGACGGCAACGTGTGCTTGTAGTCATCATTCCACGCCCCCGACGTGCTCGAAGCCATCGAAGAAGGACTTGCAAGCCAGGAATCTTCCAGTAAATCATTCTCAGAGTTCATCAGCACTTGTTCTTGTTGTTGTTGTTGTTGTTGTTCTGCTGTTTCGGGCGCCAGAGTCTCTTTTCCAGTGCCAACCACTGCCTGAAGAAATGGGTCGTTCGACGCCGCTTGCCGCTCATGTTCGGATCGGTTTGTTGGCGTTGGCGCCCGACTGGCCCAATCATCAATCCACCAGAAATGCTTGTTCAATTGCTGTCTTTTGTCGCGAGGAAGCGGTGCAGCTTGGCGAAAGCGAGCAATGTATTGCCCGATGGTCGTACTCGTTGCACTGGCACTTGATGGAGGCCAAGAGGGCTGCATCATGTTGGCAGCAAAATGAAAATGGTGTGGACCACTCCACCGTGAGAACAAGCCCAAAGCCAAAAGGCAAGGATACTTGCTTGCGCCCCACCACGATGGTCCAATTGTCGCGTGCGCAGGTGGAAACCACGGCATTTGGACGGTTTCTGGCCCATTTGTTGCTGGTGTTGACGTTGTGCTGGAAAAGTTCCACCCTCGTGGCGTTGATTCAGCCGTTTGAGCGCTCGTTGGCCAACGATTTCGTGCATTTGATGTTGTTTGTGGATGCGGCCAATGCCAACAGCAGCAGCAGTGAAGCCGCCACCTCAGGAGATGCCCAAATTTTGCCCCATTTCTTGCTGGAAAAAGAAGAACAAGTGGCAGTGACAACTCCCTCGGACTTTTTCAACCAAGACAGCGAAGATCTGGAAGAAAGCGAGTTTGTGAACCATCCGATTTCACCGTTTCCGGTTGGGGTGTTGTTCACCATCGCAGAGACCCGACTGCATTTGCATGGTGTGGTGCGCAATTATCTCGCCTTGAACGAGCTTTCGGTGCAGCACTTTGTGAATTCATTGACCCCCGTGGAAGCCTGTGGTACGCGATTCAATAGCACCATGCCGTGGCCTGAGGTATTGGTGCAGAAGCGAACGCGCGATGCCCAAGGAGCCAAAATCCACCAACGGGTAGGTGCTTGTATCTTTTGTCATGCTCTTTCGCTCTCTCTCTCTCTCTCTCTCTCTCTCTCTCTCTTCTTTACTGGTGGTCTCGTTTGGTCGTTGATTGGATCATTTGTCTGGCAGTATGTGATTACAGGCACCAACGAAAGTGAATGGCCTGAAGCACTGAGGCTCGATCAACCACCGAGCGAGCAAGAGCTTACTATGGAGGAGAGCACCAGCAGCAGCAACAGCGGCAACTCCAACAAGACACGTGAATTCTTTGATGAATTGGAGTTCATCCAGTTGAAATGTATCGTTGGCATTTGCGGCGATGTCGCCACGGAAAGTCAAGAAACCAGCAGTGAAATGGTGCGATGGTGGGTCCTTGTCACCTACGATCTCGCAAGCCAGGGCCATTTGGAAGTCGTGATGACCGATGGCATGATGGTTCGAAAGCGCCACGACGACGAAGAGTTTGTCAAGTTGCGACTTGGCCAGATCCCGCGGGGATTCTGGAATTCCCACACGTTTCTGAACGTTCTTCTGGTCTTTTTGCTGGTAGTTTATGAGGTGAGAGTTCTGCCCAAGTGGCTGTTTCTATTGCCAAGGGTCGTCTTATCACTCAGGTTCTCACAGTAGCGAGATGCTTCTACCGCTTGTGTTATAGAGTGCTGATCTTCTTCTCTACTTAAGAGAACGCGACCCAAAGGATCCTCAAGACTCAGAATCGGATGCAAGTGACACCAGTCCAGATGTGGCACTTGTTCGACCGCCTTCACCTTTATCTCGAGCTTCAACCGCGTCGTTTCGTTCTTCGACCTGGTTTTGGATTGTCTTGTTCTCCAACTTGCTCACGTTTGAGACACTGGTCGAGGTAAGCAGACTACGGTGTATCTGCAAGTCTATCCTCGATTCTCTTCTCGGGTCTCTCATGCTGGTTGCTTGATATGGAACTCTGATAGTCTTGGAGATATGGTTTTCTGTTAATGGTGCACTCCAGGGTCTGCCTCTTCTTCGCGAGTTGTTGTGCGCTGCAGTGCATGAGCCTTGTGCGGTATTTCCAAGTCAATCGCCAATTTCAGATGCTCTGGCAGACCCTGGCCAGAGGTTTTCCGCACGTGACCAAGTTTCTTGTCGGGGTGCTTCCACTGTTCATTGGCTTTGTCATGTTTGGTACCATCGTGTTCGGCACCAAGACCCCGCGGTTTCAAGACTTTGGTACCACCGCGACGACGCTGTTTTCCATCGCCAATGGCGATGAGATCCACGACACCTTCCATTCTGTCGCCGCGACGCCGTTAGTGGGGCAACTGTATGTTTACTGCTACATGATTCTCTTCAGTTACGTCGTGTTGATGGTGTGCATTGGCATCATGGAAGATGCTTTCTTTGCAACTGCTTTCCCGGTGTCGTGGCCTCAACGCTCGTCGATCGAGTGACCGAAAGGTTGCTTTGTGTGGTGTGGCGTTCAATGGTTACTTGACGGAAGGGCCCGCGGCCACGCGAGTAAGCGCAAGCCCACCGAAATTCCGGAACAGGCGTGGAACACACCAAGCGCTTGTCGGCGTAGGTCGGATGAGAAAACTATCGAAGAATCCGACGTTAACACCATGGGGTTGCAATGTAATAACTCGTCACTCTTGCAGGAAACGACGTTGTCGTCGCTTGTGGTGCATATGCGCTGCTCCATTTCGTCGCCTCGAGACGGGTGGGGCTCTGGCCTGTTGAGGTGCGCCCCTCATGTATGGTTCTGGCCAGCACTGCTTGATCCCGAACCCATGACCAAGCATTTTGACACTGCGTGGTGGTGGTTTTCATCGGAACTTGACTTGATTATTGTGTTTCTTTTCGGTTGAGCTTCTACTTGGACTTGTTTCTTGGTCGTTTCTTCTTCCTACGCTTCCTATTTCGCGAATATTAGCTTACAAATGGGACAAGAGAAAAACAGAGACAAGGCGCACTCGATGGGCCGTTCCGTTCCGTTTGGGGATTCCGAAGCAGCAGCAAGCAAGCAACAAAGACGCGGCCATTGGGTCATTGGGCCATTGGGCCATACCAAGCCAATGGCCTATCTAGGACGCCGCGGTGGGCATGCAGGCGTCGCGTGCATTCAGTAAATCCCGAATGGAACTGTCGCTCAAGTACTTGCGCACCGCAACCAGCGCTTCCAGTTGCACCGAACGTAGAAAATCACTTCGCAACCGTTCCAGTCGCAACTGGGCCGCTTCACCGCCTTTGGCCGGGTCAAACACAATGGCTTCTTCTTCTGCCATGCACGGGTTGATGGATTTCGCAAAGTGAAACATTTTGCAATTGCTGAGCTTTTTGAGCACACGCATGTCGTCGCTGTGCAGCTTTTTGGCAATGTACCCGCGAATGCTCTGGCCGTGGCGAAGGCGAATGGTGCCGTTTTCCAACAAGCGCAGCAATTCCATAGTGTAGCGCTCCTCTTCTGCTTTCCAACGGCCCTTGCGCAACGGACACATGAGCGAATAAATGCTGTTGGACTCGAAGCCGACGTTCAAGAAGGTTGCGACCCAATCGATTTCATTGCGACGATTGCGCACCAGGCTTTTGGCACTCAAGAACTCCTTGGAACGCACCAACAACTCGGCCAGACACTCTTTGTTGGTCTCTTGGGTCTCTTCGGCAGCTGGCATGTCGGGAGCGGTCATGAACTCTTGTGGATCAGCAGGACCGTGCGTCAAATGATGGTCATGGTCTGTGCATGATGATTGACGTGTCTCCACTGCCAAAGCTGGCGCCGAAGATACACCTAAAGGCGGCGCTAGCCGCGGGCGAAGCGACGATTCGGATGCCAGTGCTGGAGCCGACTGCTGGCACAAAAGCCTATCGTTCGAAACCGAGCAAGGCGAACCATTGGATGCCATTGCTGGGTCGTCGAGCAAATCCACCATCCGATCGGCAGCCGCATGACCTGGCACAGCGGTGCTCTTTTGTATCATCTTGCGGAACAGATCATGTTGCAATGCTGTGTCCCTAGCGCCCATGACGTCTTCCTGTTGGTTATGACATCTGGCAGAGGTGGCAGGCACCACAATTGGCGACGATACGATTGACCTGGAGGTCAGTACGCGTTGGCGAAGCCTGTTCTTGCTGCTGTTGCTGTTGAATCCGTATTGCCTCATTTCGGCGGTTACCATCGGGGAAGATGATGAGGGAGTCACCGCCGATCCACGAGGTTGATAGGGACCCAATTGTTCATTGATTTCAATGTGTTCAACGGGCGTACCAGGTTTGTAATACTTAGGAATCGCTCCAGGTTCGGAGGCCACCCGATCGTACGGTCCAAGGCGCGCTGGTAAGGGCAGGTGAAAAGATCTTCCGACACTCTGTGATCTACGCATTGGATTCTTGGTCACCCAGTCTTCATCGGACGTGTAGCACTCTCGCAACTCGTATGGCGTCATATCGAGATCATTGACCTCGACTTCAACGCCGACACCGACACCGACACCGACACCGACACCGACACCGACACCGATACCGACACCAGGGTCGACAGGATCCCCTATACCGACACCAAGACCGGCCCGTACAGCTGCATTGACACTCGGTCCGACTCCTCTCATAGTGGTTGTAACGACACTGCTTGGTGGAGGATACGACACACATAGATCGTTGGTCGCTGCTGGTTGTTCACGGAATCTTTGAGCGCGAGCCTCCATGTCAAACCTGCTGGCATTGGTGCTGGTGATGCTACTGCTGTTGTTGTTGAAGCTTTGTAATGGCTGCTGCTGCATTGGGACCAGTGTACTGGGTGTTCGTTGCGGTGGTCGGGGCACATCGCCATCTTGACGCAAGATCCCGTCAATGCCATTGCGATACGACGCAGTACGCTGAGCGGGACGTCGAGGTGATGTCGGACACGAATGTGGCTGCAACAGTGCAGGTGATGATTGAGCAGGCGGTGGCGCAGCATGTTGAATGGCAACGGATTCTTGACTTCCTATCTCGCCTCGAAGTCGCTTGTTTGGTGGAAGCGCCTCTGGCCCCACGATCATCAAGTTGCGCATCGGTGATGACGGATCACCATCGTCAATTCGACTTGTGCGGCTTTTGATGGTAGTGGCGCCGGGAGGGCTTGGCGTTTGCCTTCTGGTCGAATCACGCTTCAGCAGCAAGTGCAAATTGGGCAACTGTCTGTCATGACTAGCACTATTTGGTCTCAGGGTTTGCTCTTGGACGCTACATGGTGCTGACGCCAGTCTGGTTGCAGGACCTGGGACTGGAGGAGCCACCACCAGATGAGGATCGGGACTTGAGCTCAATGGTCGGCTTGGGTTTGGAATTGCGGTGGAGCTGTATCCATAACTCGGGCGACAATTCTGAGCTGGAACTTGCTGCGGTCGTTCTCTGAGCGGTGCTTGAGCTAAAAGATGAGCAGGTTGCGGATCCATTGAAACGCTCGAGGCTGGCAACCCGGGTGCTACCAGGTTTCGGTTTCGCAGCTGGGCAAAATGACGGTGCTTTGCGGCCATTGCCGCTGCAACCGACGCGGCTTCTGCCTCAGCGGCAGCTTCGGCTTCGATGATCTGAGTCTGAATCTGAGCCTGAAGCTGCGCGTGGGTCTGGGCCTGGACAGTGCGAACATTGGCTTGCGTTTGGGCTTGCACCAATCCGTGGGGGTCCTGAGAGGACGATGGAGGTGGATTGCACATCCACGGATGTGTTTGTGGACGACGATACACTCGACGATACATGGGGTGTTGCTCGAGTCTGTCGGTCGTCTGGAACGGGTAGTCCTGCTCGTGTTGTTCCTGTGATTGAAAGTGGGTCGGCTCTTGTTGAGGGGAATGAATCGCGACAGGAAGGTTGTAATGGCGGTGTTGGACCTGATGCTGTTGGTAGACACGAGTGCGTTCTGCTCGTTCGAGGGCTGCCGCTTCCACCAATTGGGCGTAATGAGCGGCTTGCTCGGGAGATTGTGGTTCATAATAGAACTCTTGCTGGTTGTGCGGAGCTTGAGACGAAGAAAATGATTCTTGTAGCATGGCTGGTGGCGCTCGCATCGCATGTGTTGACACTTGAGGTGACCTGAAGGCTTGACCTGGCATAGAGATTGGCATGGACATGGGCACCGACACTGACACCGGTGCGGGCATGGTCATTGGCGTAGAGGCAAGAGCCAAGGCCGGTGATGAAGAGTTCATAACCGGCGCGTAAGGCACCTCAAAGCGCGACATTTGTCTCTTGCGTGTTCTCGTGAGACCCAACTGCCTTTGGCACGATTCAAAAGTCCCAACAGCCAGCGACCTCCACACGTGTTGGAGAATCTCTCTGGGAGTCGTTGAGGGGCGCGCTAGCTGTAATACCGAAAGTTCGTTTCACAAACGACAGCAGCAAGCGCCAGCGAGCAAGCAAAAGTGCTAGATAGTAAGCCTGCTGGACTGGCCGTGCCGGCACTTTGGCACTGGGCACTGAGCACTGGACCGGACTGGACAGATCGGGACCGAATCGAGCAAGGTGAGGACTCGCTCTCCACACTTTTGAGATTGAGAATGCACCCTGTTCCCTGCACGGTAGTACTTACGGTCGCCAACGGGTTGTTGTTCACTTGACCCGTTGCCGAATGCTTACTCCTCAGAGGATGGGCTCACACAAGGAAGGCCTCCACGTGTTCTCCTCGTTGTTTTTGCCACGGCACGTCGGCGATGAGCACCAGCACCCGAACAGTGAGCTGTCTGCGGGTCTTGGGGGAGCCAACCGAGTTGGAAGGGCAGTTGAACTGGTGAGCTGGTGAGCTGGTGAGCTATTGAGCTATTGAGCTATTGAGCTATTGAGCTGTTGAGCAGTGCTGTGGCTTGGGGCTCTTTTGGTGTAATGGCTCGCTTGCTCTGCGACGCTCGTTCCGTTGGGTTTTTAGGCGCCAGCAGACCAGCAGACCCCAAATCCTCAATCCACCAGCGACAATCACAAAGCCGAAGAAGAAGAAGAAAAAGAAGAAGAAGAAGAAAGAGGAGACGAAGAAGACGCAAGCGATGGAATGCAACCACAGCGCTTGGATGGGGCCTGGGTCTGCCGTGGAGCAACCAGAGTTGGTTTCGTTTCCTTTGAAGATGACTACCCCGACCCGACCCCACCCTTCTTCTGTGCAATGGGCTTGTCACTTGCACCGACTTTTGGAACCGACAAGTACGTATCAGTTCTCCAACTTGTTCGGTCCCAGGCGGTTACAGGCTGGTACAGTGCACCCCAGTACGGTACCTTAGTACTGTAAGTCCACTAGCGACGCATGCAGTCAAAAGCTATGACTTGACACGAAAAATGACCCCTTGTGCACCTTTCTGCATCACTTTGAGCTCTTCAGCATGCTCCCCTTTTCCACAAACCCAGCCGAAACACTCCGGGTGCAGTACTGTACTGTAGGTTTGGATACCGTATAGTTGAAGCACAATCTGAAATGGACATCCATTATGTTGCATTGATTCAAAACCAGGTCGGTAAGCTATGGTGGGCAACAAAACCAGGTGCAGTGGTCTTGATGGCTTACTGTACAAGTCACCTTGTTTTGACAAGTGTCCGTTGGTTGGGTCTCGGATGGGTGATCAAGGTGAGCTGTTTCCGCTTGAGGGCCCCCTCTCGCTTATGGGGCTCTTTAGCCCACGAATTCCAAAGGGGCAATGAAACTGAAAAAGCGCCAGAAATTGTGTCCCGGAACCGCCGCTTTCCTTCGGCGAAGCCGTTTGTGGCTCCGCAGATCGCGGTGCTCGTTACTTATAGTAGCACCATTCTCCCATGCTAGAACCCACTGCTTTTATCGACAGAACCACCGTTTCGGGCCAGGGAGAGGGAAAAGACCCACAAAGGCAAAAACCCTTCTCTGCCGTTCCCTTTCATGTAAATCGTTTCGTTTCGAGCTTTTTTTTGTTGGCTTTTTTTTAAGGTTTTTTGTCGGTGGCTTCTATGGAGCTCCGCGCTGTTCTTTGTGGCTCTTTCTGCGTTCAGGTTCTCGGATCGATCGAAACCATAGCGCTCCCGAGAGGCTTCGAAAGATCGAGAACATGCCCAAGCCCAATGGTAGCAACGGCAAACCCAAGCAATCCAGAGGCCAACCCAAAAAGCACCCAATCCCGATGAAACCGAACCAGAAGCTGCACTCAAGCCATCGCTGGTCTCTCTTCTGGTTGTGATTCGTGCGGGGTTGCGACTCCGTCTGAGGATAAGGTGTAATGCAGTGTAGCGGTCAGACATGGCAGCTGACTGCCGGACGAGAATGAGAAGTGGAAAACCTAATGCAAACGAGTTGGCACGCCGCACGTGGTATTCTTAAGTGAATTGCGGTGGTTTGGCACCCCCGTTTTGCTCCCAGAGTGGTCCTGTTGCTGTCTCCATGTTGTTTTCGGTCTGTCTCCTTGTCTCCTGTTGTGGCCGATTCCGCTCATGTCCTCCTCGAAGCACTCTTCTATTTGCTTCCTACGACTCGGCGCTGTCCTTTCACCAAGACCCAAAATGCCTCCGGTTCTTCAGTACAATACTGTACAAAGACACAGCGTGCCAGCAAGCCGTCAAACCGTATGGTCATTTTGCTGAGCTTTGCTGAGCTCTTCGCCTTTCTTTTTTTTTCTTTTTCCTCCCATTTCCAGTTCTTTTCTTTCGAAAAAGATTTGGTCCAAACCTCAAACTGTCACGCGTTACAGTTTTTGGTACTGTACGGTACCGTACCGTAAGCCGACACAAGACCTGATCCCTTGGTTTGCTGGGTAGACATTCGAATTCGAAGCTGCCCTGTTCAGTTATTTGGGGGAGATGACTGGTAAAGTGACTCTTCTCCTCCAGTACTGTACGGGGCAGCACCGCGAACCCCTGATGGTTGGGAGAGGGACACAGCGTCTTGCCAACTCGAGAAGCTGCTGTCGTGCTGGTCCAAGGCACTGAATAAGCCGAGGAGCTCACCCGACGATCTGTTTGATCCGTTCGCATCTACTCATTTGGGGTCATTCAAACTGTCGATGTGCACTCTACCATATAGTCAAGAGATCGAATGACACAGCCTGAGAGCTACGCTAGACAGCAAACATTCCCTGCGCGATGAATCGACTCGTGTTGCGGTATTTGCGTGATTCGAACCAACGTGAACCAACCCACCTCGTTAGATCTGGAAAGGAGGACAATGTGAGGCGAACCGATCGAAAACCGCAGGTTATCAAGCGTTCGAGCAACGACCCCAGGGCGTTCATGCCGAGGTATTGGGTCTAATCACAAGTACTAGAAGTACAAGTTCTGATGGGCCTGCTTCGTTCTCTGTTGGGGAACACAAGAGCTTATTTTGGGACAATCAGCGTGGAACTGAACAGCACTTGACTCAAAAGTGGCTTCGGCCAGTTTCGTTTTCCTGCAACAACTTCTATCCCTCACCAAGATCTAATCGTTGCCTCTCGCTCGCTCGCGCTCGTTGGGCAACGAGGGAGCCCCAAGTGCCTTGTAGTTGGTCAGTCAGTTCGTGTTTGGATGGTTGGGTGGGGATTTCTTTGGGTTCAAAGGTGTCCTATTGAATGAATACGATGCGCTATTGGAATCGACCAACGCCCTCAAAAAGAGACAAGCAAGACGGTCCGTGTGTATCACGGAGGCGTCAACTTCCATGAGTGATCTGCTCCCCAGCTTGTTTCTTCTTTTGGTTGACCCATCGATTCCCTTAGCGCCATAGAAACAATCTTTGAAATGCCTTGCTCCATCTATTGGGCGGTACACCCTTGCCCTGATTTGGCGCCGGAGATTCTCCCCTGGCTCATTGTCCTTGGATTGTTTGGACAGAGTGCACGAGCCTTTTCGTTTGCTGCCAAGTGACTTGTCGGTCGCTTGTAGTGTACGCTGAACTCATAACTTCCTGATGATTAGTCCCATCGCTTGGTCTCATGAAGGTGGTGGGGCGGCATCCATGGCCTTTGTCGACAACGCATGGAGTCCCATTGTGTGGCAATGGTAGTTCTGACAAACTACAATGCACTTGATGGTAGGACGCCGCGTCCGACTGGATGGGGAGTTGGCCAATTCGCTTTTACTGTCAGGATTCACGAATCCGAGGTGGTTTTCGACAGACTGCGCCAGATCGGCATTCCGATGTCGACCATATAGTACAGCATTCCACCTCGAGAGTGGCCACCTATAACTTTATAAACCTGGGAATTGCATCTGACCACACCATCAACACACCAAAGATCACCCACGAAACAATGGGACGCCGCCAGCGTCAGCGCATCACGCCGCTCCAATCGCCCGATGCGAAGCGCATCAGACCAATCGGCTTTGGCGATCAGCTGCATCGTTGGCTGGATGGCAAAGAAGGTGTTTGTGCAATGGCTGGAACGACTGGACTACGAAATGAACAAGAGCAATCGAAATATTCTGCTACCGATGGACAACAATGTGTCCACTCACAACATGGAGCATGTGGAGTTGACCAACGTTCGGATTCAGAAACTACCAAAGAAGACTACCAGTGCTTTGCAACCACTGGACGCTGGTGTCATTGACGCATTCAAGCAACGATTTCGTAAAGCCCAAGACAAACATGTACTGAGCGTGTTAGACAAGTGTGAAGAGAGTGGCGAGGATGGGGATGTGAGTTCTCTATACAAAGTAGACGTCCAAGGAGCGATGGAAATGGGCATTGAGGGCGTGGGATCATGTCAAACAGTCCTCGATTAGCAACTGCTGGCGCCACACTGGCATTTTGGGTGTGCGCATGAACCATTTGCTGAACAAAGTCAAGACGTTGTTTGTGTCGTCATTCTGGTGAAAAGGACTAAAGAACGGCATGAAGATGGCATTTGTCGGGGGTAGCACAAGCAGCAGAGCATGGAAGCATGGAAGCATGGAAGCATGGAAGCATGGCATTTGCAATCGAACGATGCGTTTCCCACCACCTCTTGAACAAGATTTGATCGCATTGGAGACTTCTCGTTCACATTCATATCGTGGCTTCAAACGTTGAAAAGAAGACAAAGAGACCAACAACAAACAACAACAACAAAACGAAGCGAGCGATTGATTCTTTGGGCTCAACAACTGTTGTTGCCGTGGATCTCTCTAATGATTCCCTATCCGTTCTGTTCTCACCACTCAATCGATTCAAAGCGCTCCAGCGCAGCCTGGGCTTCGCCCAAATCTTTCTGCACTTTGATCCGTTTGTAGAAAATCGGACAATCGCGACTCGTACACAACACATCCTGGTGTAGTGACTCCTGACAGTTCTGGCATTCGGTCCAGAGCGCTCCAAACAGTTGCTCCAATTCGGCCACGTTGGCGAGTTGTTTGGCGTAAAACTGCGCTTCCTGATCAATGCAATTCCTGCACAAGGCGCCTTTGGAATCCAACGGCGCCTTGCAGCCCAGACACTTGAGCTTTTTCACCGCAAAGTTCATCATGCCGCCACTATTTTGCTTAAGCACGGGTTTGGACCGCTTGCGCGTGTGGTCGCCATTTAACAATTCGCTTTTCACCTTGGTGGCGCCAATGATGGGCTCAAAGATACGCTCCAGCGGATTCTGTAACTGGTTCTTCAGGTAATAATCACAGTCAATCGGCACGTTGTTCTCCAGCGCATACACTGGGTCTTCGGCCTTTTCATACAACGGCGCGTTTTTGCCCTTGTCAATGATCACGTACGCGATACGTTCACCAAGTGCGGGTGCCGAGCCCGAGTCGCGCTTGCGCATTCTCTCGGCAAGTTCCGTGTGGGCCTGTTTCACCTTGTAATCGTCCTGGTCCACGGTTTTCTTGAGCCCCTTGGTGATCACCAACAGCGAAATGTCGACGCGGTTCTGTAGCAATTCCGAGATGACAGTTTTGGTATAGTGAATGGCGCCATCCACGTTACGTTCAATCAGGATCTTGCGCAGACAGGTCTCGACCATGCGTCGCACCAACAAGCAATTGTCTCGTCGTACGGTTTCCAGGCCCTTTGAGTCCAATTTGTCGTATTTGTCGGTCTTGGTCCAGAGCAATCCGGCGTAGCGCTTTTTGTTCATGAGCAAATATGGAAAATAGACTTTTTCAAACTCCAGTTTGATTGGACTCGGGAAAATGTTGGACACGCGGTCGGCTGCATCCTGCGCGAGTGGCATGGCTTCTTCCACGCTGTCCACGCCAAACTTGACCATGACCGAATCCGTGTCACCGTACACTACTTGCGCATCGGCCTTGTAGCCGTTGGCGCGGGTGTACACTTTTTCCACCTCTTCGCGGGTCTGGTACAGCAATTGTCTTCCGTACGCTGTCACACTGGACGCGATGGGGATGCACGGCAGTTGGCCGACATTGGCACCGGTGAAACCGTACACCGAGTTGGCGCTGACTTTCAACGCCAGCTGGCGACCATTTTGCACAGCTTTTTCCATGGGATCGGTGGCCGCAAACATGTCTTTCTTGGCCTGTTTACGGGCGGCCAACAGTTCTTCCAGGATCAACGGCAGAATGCCCTTTTTGGTCTTGGAGGTCACGAAAACGTCGCCCGAAGGGGACTTGTTGTATTGCGAAGCATTCAACTTGGACACCTCGTTGGGCGCCACAAGCGTCGAGTAGCAGATATTGTACGCCTGCATGATGGAAGGATACAACGAGGCAAAATCCAGGGTCGCAATGGGCACAGTGTAATACGCCTTCATGGGTTCAATGACAGTTGCTCCTTCGTAACTGGCTTCGCCATTGTTGTCCTGGTTGGCCCGCGACAGAGTCGGCACGACCAGGTCCGCTTTGGCACATTTGCGCAAAAGCATCGAGTACACTTTGATCTGCTGGCCACGTTCAATCAAAAAGTCAATGGGCACACCGGTCACACGTGCCATTTCAATGTAATTCACAACGTAGGAGAGCTTTTGCAGCAATTGCAACGGCAAAAAAGCATCTTTGAGACAGTACACGGCCAAACGATGGCGATCGTCGTCCGTGCCGCGCTGCAGATCACTGATGATGCCATGGGGCACATCTTCTTTTTGTTGGCCCAAAAACGCCGCACTCACGGCGTTCAGTGAGTACGAACTCAGCTGTTGGCTTCTTCGCATAATGGGCAGCAAATCAAACATACAACGGCCGTGGATTGTAGTCTTGACGTTTTCACTTTTGCCGTACTGGGCCGAGCTGAAGGTTTTCTTTTCCATGTACGCCGTCCTATATCAACCAAACAACGACATGCGTGAGGGGCATAACGATCCTGACAAGCAGCACAAGACTCTGCATGCAACCTACGTGTTCTTCAGTCGTCCGAGGCAGTTGTATTCATTCAGCTGCAGCGCTTTACCGCGATTCAACAAGTACGGAACATCAAAGTTGTCGATATTGTATCCCGTGACGATATCGGGATCCACTATGCGCACAAACTCGGCCCATTTCTCCAACAGTTCGTGTTCGGTTTCAAACGACATGACATGCGCACCAACGATGGGCTTGCACGTGCCCAGCACAAACACGTTGCGCACGATAGGCGCGTCGGCGCCCTGCTCTTGAAGCACATTGGCGATTTGAATGACTGGATCTTTTTCGGCTTCGGGGAATTGACCTTTGCGGCCCATACACTCAATATCAAAGCTGAGGATACGAAACGGTGCGTTTTTGCTCCATTTACCCTTGCATTCATGGCTGACGACGTTGGTGTACTGCACGTCAATCTCCAATTGGCACAGCGAAGTCTTTCGGAATTGGTCGCGAACCGAGTAAGTTGCCTTGGGCGCTTCCAGCCAGTTGCATCCTTGGATCTCCAGATCGATCATGAAGCGCAACACAAATGGCACGTTGCTCTCGTATGTCTGGTACGACCGCGCGCTTTCCATGCCTGGCACACCTGGCACACTCAATCCAGTCTCCAAGATGGTGCGCGCCTTTGGCACAAAGGTCGGCATGCTGAGATAGATTTTCCACAGCGTCATTTTCTTGTCAAACTGGTACCCATAGATCGACTGTTTGTTCTTGACGACTTGCACAGCGACACATCGCGTGCTCACCATGGAATCGCCGCGATCGCGCTGACTGATGGCCTGGTCCAGCGCTTGGCGCACTTCTCCGGAATGCTTTGGGTCGAAATTCTCGGGGCACACGGCGAAAAAATACGGCAAAAAGCCATGCACGTGCATCATCACGCTGTTGCCTTGGTCCGTGACGCCATACAAGCGAATGATGGGCGTCTTGCCATTGCCGTGGTTGCCGCCGACAAGTCCCACCAGCGGTTCCCCTTCGCGAGGGTTTTTGGTCAACGGCGCGCCATCGTACATGTCGATATCAATCCATTGGAAGGCCAAATCCTGTTGTTTGGGGTTCCATTGGGCCGCGTTGAGAGGCTTTCGAGGCCACGAAGCCGCTTTGGTGGCCAATGGCGCCATTTTCTGTAAATCTTCGGCAAAACTCGAGCCATTTTTGGCGTGCGGCGGGCCATGGCTTTTGGGTGCTGGTGAGCTCTTGCTGCCAGCCATTACGGGATCTTCATCATTGGTGCGCTGTTTCTTCAGCTGTGGTTCCATGTCGGATGCTGGTGGGTGTACAACAAGTCGTTGGCTCTTGGCGACGTTGGTGTTCTCTTTGTCCATGCGGCAGTTGCAACTCTTCCTCCAAAAACACCCCCAACAAGATAACAAAACGCGGTGGCGTTCAAGTTGGCTGGAGCAAATGTCCCTGAAAAGCGCGCGCGCGCCAAAACACTTGGTTGTTCGTTAACAACAGAACGATAACGGATACACCCTCAGCGACATGTGTAACTGCTAGGAAGCCACATTTATCAGCTATGAGATGATGGTGGGGATCACCCCACACGTGAACCCAATGCCCACAAACACGACACCGACGGACACTTGGGCCTTGTGCTCGTCTTGGTCAGTCGCGGTAAAGGAACTGGCGCAGGTGCTGCTGCTGCTGCTGCTGCTGCTGCTTCTGTTGCTCGTGCGGTAATAGCCAACTTCACTGTATTGGCCACACGAGAGCAAGGTCAAGACGGCGAACACTAACAACGCCGTGCTGTATTGCATCCAGCCCACGCGATGGGCCACTCGCGCGAGCGTCACACACGAACATCACCAACTCATCACACAGTTGGGCATCAAAGACTCGAAGCAGCCACAGATCCCGGTGCTCCATGCGCCTTCTTGCACCTGTGTGCTGAGATTTCTTTGTCGATGGCTGCAGCAGTCTAAACAGACGAAGCAGTCCTTTGAATGGCCATGATCGATGGAATCTTTTGATCGGTTCAGTACGTGTTGGGCGTGGTCGTGGCTGGTTGGGAGGTCGGGCAAGAGTGAATCGGAGAATGAGCGTATCGCTGGCGCTGGACGGCAAAGAGTCAAGAGCAGACATGAACCCTCCAGCACTCGAGAGAATCCAGAAGCCGATCCATCCAAACCGTTTGGCTACCTTTTGGTTAGTTGCGGGTTCAGTCGATGGCGTTACATTGCACTGCCAAGACAGAACAGGCTCTGACACTGTACAGACGCGGGTCACGACAGACTGTCGTCAAATCTCTCAATCATTTTTTCCACAGGATTCGACCCCTTGTGCACTTGATTCGCATCTCAAAGCCCTTGAAGTTCAGGTCCTGAGTTGCTTGGTTGTCATCACATGCTTCGAAGTTGGCAGCCCGCGAAGGCGCGACCATCGGTCGTGATCGCTGGGCATCTTCCACAACGAAGTTGTGTACCCAGTGCGGAAGCCATGTTCCTACCATCTGCCACTGACATTGGTGGTCATCGGGTAGACAAATCTCCCTTGAGCGCTGACCCCCGTCAACACATTCAGAGGACCGTCTCCGTCCCTGTTGTCGGTGAATCTTTGCCATACTATTGGTTGGATGGCGTCCACGCTCACCAGCAACACGCTCGATGTGGTCGAGCTTGGCCTGAGCCTGAAGAAAGAGTGCAACAGCACCCGTGACATGCGGACCCGCCATGATCGTGCCAGAGGCTGGTCGGTTGATCCCGAGTCTTGCGAAGAAGAAGAAGAAGACGACAAGCAAGAGCATGAGAATCCAGTTTGGACATGAATTGGCCAGGCGGCCCTTGGATTCTTTCGATTAAGTCATGACCAACTAGGATGAGAGCGAGCGGCTCTTTGTGGTTATGCAAGACTGACACAGTGGACAAATCCAGAACAACGGACTGACACAGTCCGTTGTTCTGGATTTGTCCATTTTGATGACTGGCGTGGGATGAGTTGGGAAAGCATCTTGCGAGCTCAACAGGAGGTCTCTGACCAAAGTCACTGCCAGCGGCGAAAAGCACGAGTTCGCGTCAGTTCTTGATCCATCTAAAAAACGAACTTCAAGACAATTTTCCATCACAAAGCACGAGTAGCAATGTATGACGCACACAGGCTTTCACAGCACTGTGGTCGAGTTCTCTCGTCCCGGAGCCCGGAAGAGGTCGACGCCAAGGACAACGCGAAAGATCAAATGATCCTCTGGTATTGGAACAACACTCTGGCAAACCGCTTCAACCTGAAGCAGACGAGCTACACGACAAACTAGAAAAGACCTTGAGGGACCCAACCGCCCGCGCTGACAGCCTTCAGAACATTCAGACGCCCGGCTCCATAGGCGTTGTTTGGGAATTCGCTGTTCCCTTTACCGCCGCAAGTCCCGTTCATCGGCGTCTTGGACAGCGATTGCGTGTCCACGCTGTTCATGAGCAAGTCGCGCAGCTGGTCGAACTTGGTATTGGGTTTCGCCTGCAAGATTAGCGCCACCGCACCGGTGACATGAGGAGCGGCCATGCTGGTGCCCGACTCCACGCGGTAGTAGTTGTTGTTTTCATTCGACACGGAGCAAACGTCGTTACCTGGAGCGGACAGCTCTGGTTTCATCAAGCCCTTGACACTCGGTCCTTTGCTGCTGAAGAAAGCGAGTCCATCGCTAGCGGTTGTAGCCCCCACTGATATGACACTCGGAAGATCACCAGGAGAGTGCGCAGTGCCACATCCAGGACCGTCATTCCCGATTGAGAAGACTGGGATGATACCGGCTTGATGCCAGGCCTGGATGGCTTTGGCGAAGTTTTCCTCGCCCTGGCCAAAGCCCCAGCTGTTGTTAACCACGTGAGGAGCCTTGCTGCAGTCCTTGTTCTTACCCTGTGGATCTGTTGGGCAAGTCATAAACTCAAAACAAGCCAAGAAATCGGACTCAGAGCAATAATAATCGCAGGCTTTGCATGCCATCCACGTTGCTCCAGGCGCGACACCGATCCCGTTGCTCCCCGCGATGGTGCCCATAGTATGGGATCCGTGGCCGTAGTCGTCCGATGGCACAGCAGACTTGTTTTTCACATCGAACCAGCCGTACTCGCCTCGGAAATTGTTCTTCAATGCCTCGTGAGTGGCAAGAACACCGGAATCAATGTTGCCAACGACGATGCCTTTGCCGTCAAAACCCTTAGCCCAGACTTCCGGCGCTTTGATCATCCTCACCCCCCACTCGGTCACACCCTGCAACTGGGTGTTGCACTTGGTGGTGTTGCTCCCGGGTGATGCGTAGGTACGAAGCTTTGGGAGAGGAACGACGAGTTCTGGGCTGATCTTGGCGACGTTGTCGAGACGACTCAAACGATCGACCAATTCAGACGACGCTTCCTCGAAGAATATCTGATTGGTGATCCAGAATGACTTCTTCGACTTGTACAAGGGTTCCTCAGACGTAGCCTCCTGGCTCAGCATGCGCAACACGTCCTGCTGACTCTCGGTGGCGTGAGCTTCCAGGGATTCGACCAGTTGTGTGATCTTCTCGCCACGACTCGCAGTTGTGGTCATGCTTTCTTGAGCATTATCGAGTGCTTCGCGGGTGCCTTGTTTCATGGTAACCATGATGTTGACCGATCCTTGTTGACGGAGCGCACGGTGGACCGACGCATCGACGAGAGTAGCCACAGAAGCAGTGCTGGCGTTGGCGAGGGTCGCAATGGCAGCCAGTGCGAAAGCCGCGGCGGTGGTGATGGCTCGAGCCATGAATGACACTGGGTTTGTTCAAGCAAAAGGGCAATTGAAGAATGGGCTCTGTGTACGCAAGCGCTAGGCTTGTAGACCATGCACATATTATCTTTGGTCACAATGCTGACGTTGTGCGAGGTATATTGGATGCAAGCGGGATGTGAAGCATGTTGTGAACAGTTGTGGCTTTTATGTCGATTGCTTCGTGTGACACAAAGTGTGTGCATCAGCCACAGTTGTACCGCCATCCCACCGTTCGCAAGCTGAAGCATGATTAGAGTCAGGAATTGATGCCTTTTGTTCTCTGATTCTGACATGCATCGAAGATCGGCGCTTTCTGCGTAATTGTGTTTCCGCCAAATGACGCGCACGTTACACTGCCCCGATTGGTGGTCGACGGAACAAATGACACGTTGCCAAAAGGTTGGATTCACGCTTCGTCAAGTTGCCAGAAATGGGCAATGCATTGGTAAGATCCTAAATACTTGAAGTTACTGGCTCGGCTCTGCTTGAACGAGAGATGCGCGTTCAAGACAGGCGCAGGCGTTGGACAGTTCTTGCCGTTTTGGGGTCCTGATCTGGTCAGGAATCTCGATCCCCTTCCCTTCCACAGGCTGATCGTCCAAGGACACGATGAGTGTACGCAGATGAGGCCGACCAAAGTTTCAAAGCAATTGGGTGACTGACAGGCTCGCTGTTGTGTCATGCGATGGGGTGATTGAAGAAACGTCACGCACACTCATGTTCAAATGACGGTGCGCGAACAATAAAAGCTGCAGCTACAACATGCAGAACGACTTTGACGTTCTTTGTGTCCATTCAGATTCTACATGGACAACAGACAAACGACAGCAAACACCATGGACTTGGCATACAACGCGTTGACTTTTTTCATCACCTTCAGTCAATCATGTCCATGACTCGTTGTTGAGGATCCTATCATGGTGTTTGCCGCAAATGGTTGTCGGGTGGTTGCATTCTCACAGTTTTCAACTCACATGTTGACGGCGCTTCGTGCCATTCAGAGAGAGAGCATTCAACAACACAACATTACACAGCGCGATCATTGTGATGCCACATGATAACAACTGTTGGTGTTCCTCCAAAAGGATGGAGGAGCAGGACTTGGTTGCCCTCGCCCCCTCCCGGTCCACTCATCCAGGACGGGTAGTGATTGGTCAGTCGCAGGAACCGTTACAGAATAACGAAAGGTGATTGGTGGAAGGACGATCCAAAGTGCCTTTTGGCAGAGGATCTCTTTGAATTCAAAACGATGCTTATGGGGAGGAGCCAACTCACACCTGCCAAAACGAAATCCATGCGGCTCACACCAACCTTTCTTCACTCAAAATGCATTTTTTTTTGCTGGGGGGGGGATATCTACGCATTGATGGCCTTCAACACGTTCAGACGTCCAGCGCCATAGGCGTTGTTTGGGAATTCGGCATTGCCTAGGCTACCGCAAGTTCCGTTGATAGGTGACTTGTTCAGCGATTGCGTGTCCACATTGTTCATGAGCAAGTCTCTCAGTTGATTGTATTTGATGTTGGGCTTCGCCTGCAAAAGCAGAGCAACGGCACCGGTGACATGTGGAGCGGCCATGCTCGTGCCTGACGCGACCTTGTAGTAGTTGTCAGAGTCCGTTGACACGGAGCAAACGCCCTCTCCTGGCGCGGACAATTCAGGCTTCATCAATCCCGTGACGCTCGGTCCTTTACTGCTCAAGTAAAAAAGCGAATCGGAAGAATTCGTGGCACCCACCGAGATGACGCTGGGAAGATCACCAGGAGAGTGCGCGGTGCGACATTGGGGTCCTTTGTTTCCGATTGAGAAGATTGGGATGATCCCGGCTTGATGCCAGACCTCGATCGCTTGCGCGAAATAGGTCTCACCTGGTCCGTAGCCCCAACTGTTGTTGATCACGTGAGGAGCCTTACTACAATCCTTGTTCTTGCCCTGGGGGTCAGTCGGACATGTCATGAATTGGAAGCACGTCAAGTAATACTCCTCGTGACAGCCATAAAAAAATTCGCAGGCTTTGCATGCCATCCACGTTGCTCCAGGCGCGACACCGATCCCGTTGCTCCCCGCGATGATGCCCATGGTATGCGATCCATGACCATTCACATCAATCGGAACATACGATTCGTTTGTCGCATCAAACCAGCCGTACTCGCCTCGGAAATTGTTCTTCAATGCCTCGTGAGTGGCAAGAACACCAGAATCAATGTTGCCAACGACGATGCCTTTGCCGTCAAAACCCTTAGCCCAGACTTCCGGCGCTTTGATCATCCTCACCCCCCACTCGGTCACATCCTGCAACTGGGTGTTGCACTTGGTGGTGTTGCTCCCGGGTGATGCGTAGGTACGAAGCTCTGGGAGAGGAACGACGAGTTCTGGGCTGATCTTGGCGACGTTGTCGAGACGACTCAAACGATCGACCAATTCAGACGACGCTTCCTCGAAGAATATCTGATTGGTGATCCAGAATGACTTCTTCGACTTGTACAAGGGTTCCTCAGACGTAGCCTCCTGGCTCAGCATGCGCAACACGTCCTGCTGACTCTCGGTGGCGTGAGCTTCCAGGGATTCGACCAGTTGTGTGATCTTCTCGCCACGACTCGCAGTTGTGGTCATGCTTTCTTGAGCATTATCGAGTGCTTCGCGGGTGCCTTGTTTCATGGTAACCATGATGTTGACCGATCCTTGTTGACGGAGCGCACGGTGGACCGACGCATCGACGAGAGTAGCCGCAGAAGCAGTGCTGGCGTTGGCGAGGGTCGCAATGGCAGCCAGTGCGAAAGCCGCGGCGGTGGTGATGGCTCGAGCCATGGATGACACTGGGTTTGTTCACGTTTGGGGTGTCTTCGACAGCAGCAGGAGAAAAGAAAAATGAGTTCTGGGCTCTGAAGCGCGTTTTGGCTTTGCAAACGCGACGGCATTCGGTCACCATCATGCGATCCACCACACAATCATTCGCTAGTTCATCTTGCCAAGTCGAAGACGAAGGATCTGTCCACTGGATGCATCAAGCTATTAGTACAGTACAGGCATTTTGGGCAGTCGCGATCGCTTCGTGTGACACAGGGTGGCTGCGATCAGCCACAGTTGTACCGCCATCCCACCGTTCGCAAGCTGAAGCATGATTGAAGGCAAATATTGACGTTCTTTTCGCTCAGGACGTAGCGCGTTTTCCAACGTCGGTGCTTCATGCGACCAAGTGAGTTGTCGCCCAACGATCTGGAGGTTCAAACGACCCCTAGAATGGCCGATACAGACCAATGGAGCTTGCCAAACACTTGCTGGGTCTTCGCATTTGGCGCCGGTGCATCACGATGGCAGACTCAATAGGGCCTTCGCAGTAATCGTTCTTGGAGATCATGCAGCGCAGCCTTGGCTTTACTGCACAATGCGAGCTACGAAGTTGAAGACAGGCACGCGCGTTGGACAGCTCTTGGCTTTTTGGGGGGTCCTTTGAGGGGCATCAAAAGTCTTGAAAGTTCGTGAGTGCTGCAGGTGCAAGCTCAGAAGATTCTTTTTCACATTGTTGACACCCACAATCCACTGCCGTCGCGTTCAAGAACACGATGAGTGTGTGGGAATCAGGCAAAAGTGTAGACCAGACGTTGCAGACGTAGTTTGGTGACCTCAACGAGCACGCAGTTGTGTCCTACGCGACATCCAGTCATGCAACGCCAGCACCATGCCATATCAATGACAAGAAGCTCAACGACTTTATTCTTTGTAGACACATCTACTCAAACGCTGGACATCAACGTGCCAAGTTACGCGTTGACAGCATTCAACACATTCAGACGGCCATATCCATAACTGTTGTTGGGGAATCCACCATTGTCTTTGCCACATTTCTTGTCTGATGGTGCCAACGACTTGGTGTCTACCGTTTTCACAAGCAAGTCTTTCATTTGGTCGAACTTGATGTTCGGTTTGGCTTGAAGGATGAGCGCAACAGCACCGGCGACATGGGGAGCCGCCATACTGGTACCGGAGTCCAGAATGTACTCACTAACACCTTGAGTAGACACGGAACGAACCTTCGCACCAGGCGCCGACAGCTCAGGCTTCATTAGGCCATTGACAGCAGGGCCTTTGCTACTGAGTGATGCAATGCCATCGGTCGAGGTCGTGGCACCAACCGAGATAACTCTATCTGAATCACCAGGAGAGCTGGCTGTACCACACATGGGACCTTCGTTTCCGATCGAGAAGATTGGAATGATTCCAGCCTTGAGCCAAGCCTCCACAGCCTTGTCGTACTTTTGCGAGCCTTGACCACCACCCCAACTGTTGTTGACCACATGGGGGGCCTTGCTGCAGTCCCTGTTCTTGCCTTGAGGATCGGTAGGACAGGTCATGAACTGCATGCAAGACAGCAAGTCTTGTGGATAACATCCGTCTTCTCCACATCCTCTGCAGGCCATCCACGTTGCTCCAGGAGCAACACCAACACCATGACTTCCAGCAATGGTTCCCATGGTGTGCGATCCATGACCATTAGTGTCTGTAGGTCTGGTCGAATTACCGACAGGATCGTACCAACCATATTCGCCTCGGAAGTTGCTCGCCAAAGCTTCATGGGTGCCAAACACACCAGTGTCAATGCCTCCCACAATGATACCTTTGCCATCGAACCCTTTGGCCCACACCTCGGGAGCCTTAATGATTTTGACACCCCACTCCGCAGTGTCACGCACGGTAGAGTTCGTGTGAGTCATTCGTTCCGGTTCAGTCCTGGGTAATGGAAGCGCACTTGCGGGGCTGATCTCGGCGACGCTCTCAAGACGACTCAGGCGATCCACCAATTCAGGTGTGGCTGCCTCAAAGTACAGCTGGTTTGTGATCCAAAACGACTTCTTGGACGCGTACAATGGCTCGGTCGATTCTTGGCTGAGCATTTGCAGCACTTCCTGTTGGCTGTCCGTCGCATGCGCTTCCAGAGACTCCACCAGCTGAGTGATCTTTTCTCCGCGAGAGGTGGTCGTGCTTTCTTGCACATTGTTCAAAGCTTCTTGGGTGCCTTGTTTCATAGTGACCATGATGTTGGCACCACCTTGTCGACGAAGTGCACGATGAACAGCCACATCAACGTGGGTGGCAGCATCCGTGCTGATGATGGTCACAAGGGCATTCAGCGCAAAAGCTGTTGCAACGGCGCGGGAGACGATGAGTTTCATTGACAGAAAGTGCCTCGTACAAGAGTACCAAGGCAGATTGGGGAATGATCCGGGTGCATTTTGCAGGTGTCGTTTCTTTGTTGTCCGCTTGCTTGGAAGCCACGAAAGCCGGATGTCGCTTTCTGATTCTGCAGGACCCAACCAAGAGTCTTGAAGTCATCTTGCTGTTGGACAGGAGTGGGAGCAGGTGGGGTACATGTAGTAGTACCGTGCACGAGAAAGTGACGCGCTGGTCGATGCATCCAGTTGGATGCATCGCCGCCATCACAAGTCAAGCCGGCCATCGTCGGTGTGGCACAACCCGCGAATCAGATGTGCAGTCGTCCCAAATGGCGGTGGTTCGCTTTGACGTGTTTCCATGGCGTGGCACTTCAAACCAACCATCCTGTCGCTTCAACAACACAAAAAAGGATCCCAATTTGCCATTGGAGAAGACGCCCGTGGCAAACAGCCCCATGCGCTTTGGTGCATATCGTCGTCTGTCCGCAAAGCACTTTGCTCGGTTGGATCCTTTGCCGAGTCTTCTTGTACGCTCGCATTGTGGACCGTGATACTACAGGGATTCGCGACGTGAACACATCAGCCCCGTGTGCACCTCCAACCAGGCCTTGTCAACACGAGCAAGACAAGGAAAGATGACGGAGGACCCTGACTAGACACTTGACCACGTAAATGCCACCAGGGATTCTCTTGGTCTTCCGCTTGGATCTCCTTGAGCCTCTTCCGACGGCCATGAGCATCGGTGTGTTGCTGGGAAACCCACCCAGGATGGCTCGGTCTTCTTCAAGTTGTGGTTGGCGCCATTGTTCGGGGCCCTTGCAGAGACGGAGGAGGAGGAGAAGTTGTTGATAGATATGGCAATTGCAGTGGAGTGCTGATGCCTTGAGCAGCGCGTGTTGGAAAACGGGTCCACACCAGCAATGGCGTTCCCTGGCTTCTAGAACATGCCCCATCCAAGCTCTCGTGCCATTTGTTGCCCGACTTCACCAAAAGCCCATTTGATTCGAGCGTGGACGCTGTACGAAACCCCGACGTCCAAAGCATCAACGAGGTCATCGCTCCTGCCCAATACAAAGTAATCGCTTCTTTACACGTCAACCATCCTCCTGTAAGATACAACAACATGATTAAAACGCCTTTTTTCGCCGAATGGTACACCGCTGCCTAGTGTGACGATCACCCACTGTGGACATGCAGGACGGCTTTCATAATTGAGGTCACCTGTCAGCGTATTTGGCGGCAAATGGCGTCGCCATCTCCGGTCAAAAGACGATTTGTCTCGCTTTTAGTGGCTCCTGAGCACTCCTCCAGTCATGCCAAGTCTTCGCATTGCCGTCCACAGCACACCTCCAAGTTCGCCCGCGCCCCCACGGTCTTAGAGCGACCAGCGCTCGTGACGAGTGCTCTTGTGGTGGCTTCGGCGCTGCTGGTGTTGCTGACTGTCGCGCTTGCAACAAACACCGAGATTTTCTATCACGTTGCTTGGCGCAGCGCGACCGGTGCGACGCTCAGCTTGTCCAAGACCGAGATCAATCCCATGGATACCATCGTCGTCTCCTACACGCTCAGCAAAAGCGTCACTGCCACCGACAAGGACTGGATCGGCGTCTTCTGTCTCGACCGAGAGAACATGACGCTGCCAGACGACGACTACATCGCTTGGAAGTGGACGGGTGGAGGAGGACCCAAAGGATCG
>JAMFLO010000079.1:61637-106355 GCA_027475765.1 Paralagenidium karlingii | reverse complement strand
TTGGAGTGTCTGCAGACGAGGCAAAAGAGGAAATGAAGTGGTCCTCAACGAGCCATTTTGCAATTGTTCTTCCTCGCTTGGGGCACTTGGGGCACTTGGCGGCCATCGTATATGGGACGGGGTCTCTCGTTTTCCGCTGAAATCATTGCATCTCTGATCTGACCTCATCCAATCCTCCGATCAGTGGTAAAAAACCGCTTTGCCCCCGCAGTTTCGAACCGTTTCGAACCGTACTTGATCGAAGTGGAAAGGATCACTTGCTCAATTGAACCAGCACTTTTCAAGTGTCAACAGCCAGCAGGCAAAGAATTGAACCGGGCAACTTCAACCTTGCTACTGTATCCAAATTTCCTTTTCCAAGGAGCTGCCAGAGGACTCTACGTGTATTTGCTGACGATCAGCAGCAGCAGCAGCCACACATTTGGATCAAATGGTCCGTTGCGTTGCGTCGTGATTGATGCAGTGCACAAGTGCAAGTGCTTCAATGAATGCGGAAGCAAATGTCTTTGGACGGAGACGAAAGCAAATCTGTTGCGTTGCGTAAAGAAAGAAAGAAAAAAAAAAAGAGAAAGAGAAAGAAAAGAAAGAAAAAAAAATTCCTGTTTTCTTTCTGCAGTTTTGCCGTCAACTAAAAATTTCGTTCATGCCTTATTCGAAATTTTCGGCTCGTTGAGTACTGTACCGGTTCATGTACTGTACAGTATCGTTGCTCAATTGAGCCTTCTGGGCGTCACCAAACCCACTGGCTTGGCTTGGCGTCCGCATTTGCATTTGCATTTGCATTGAACGCACTGTACAACGCGGGTGTTGAAGAAATGCTGGGCGGCCTCCTCCAGGTCCATCGGTGTGGGGTCCCTGAACGAGTACGAAGCGATTTTGCCTGGTTCTCCACGACAGACGGGTGTCCCTGCATGATAAAGGCCGATCCACGTCCGAATGCAGTACCCTGAGCGCTTGCCATCGCGAATACCACACTTACTGCCAGAGTCACTTGGCGGTGGGGTCATTGTGTCAACTGCATTAGAAATAGGTTTGCGCAAGGATCCATACGCGGTGCCACGATTCTGAATCACGAGTCTCGTGACTTGATCAACAGGCGAGTTGGCGCCCAGCCAACTCGTTTGAAACCATTGACCGGCGTCATGAGCTCGTCAACCAACTCGACAAAAGTCAGGAATTCACTTGGGAACCCGTTGGGTCGATCCATTGTCTTTCACCACCCGAGTGATATCCCTTCCGGTCCGACTTCTCCCAAGGTACTTCCGTCTAGTTCTTGACATAATCATCGCACAAACCGGTCTTCGCCGCATGGTGGTGGCCAGATCTTTTGGTTTTGTCTAGAGCATCACTCCTGGTGGTCTCACTGGCAACCTCGAACTGCCGCAAACCCCCACAGGTTCGTGGCTGTGAGAATTCCGCATTTGCTTCCCAAGTGGTATTGGAAGGCGATGAGGCAGCCAGGATCTCAAGGAGTTTGTTGGGGGCAGTGCTTGTCTCCATCTGCTTCCGTGCGTTCCGCAACGAAAAGGAACTCCTTGGTCTCTCCGAGCCATACCTCGCAGTTGAAGATCCAATTGGACCGACGGACGCAAAGCTGGACTCCATGGCATGAAGCGAAGCATCTTCGCCACGTGCCTCGTCGAGCGCACCAGTGTCTCAGGAGCCTTCACGAAGGAAGGACCACAATGGAAAAGCGAGACCGTGGGGTCGAATTGAACTTGAAGTTGTCGCATGCTTCGCCCAGGAATATCCGGTTCGTGCGTCGTTGGTGCCCATATCGATGCAATCCGCCTATGCAGCACCTGGCGCTTTGATTGCTTTCTCGAACGGGAGACCGTGGAAGACATGGCAGGTTCGACGATAACAAGTTGGAAGGATTCCGTTGGCGTTGGACTCTCCAATCTGCACTGCAATAATGGTCAGGTGCTGCCTTCGATTCCATTCAGCCATTCAGCCAGGCAGCCAGCAAAACAAAGCAGTACAACAAAGCAGTCGCACGAGCTCCTTTACGTTCAGCCAACGCCACGTTGCGCCGTTTTTCGTCGCCAAGCGCCAAAGGGCACGAAATGGTCGAGAAAAAGGACGAACAGCACGACCGCATGAAACTGCTTACCCGATTCAAGATGATCAGTGCAATCTTTGCATAGGGGTATGTCATCAATGCACCGAACAAAATGAACCACGCGGGACTTGTTGAGTTCAAAAAGACCAGTTCTTTAAGCTCACTTGGGGGACGTGGTGTGTTCAGTTCTTCCCAGGCCCGCAAGGCTGTCACTTTGATCGCCGTGCCGCCGCCTTGCGGGGCTAGGACGTGTTTAAAAACCAAGTCGCTGGCTCGGCAACTGCTGGCTGGAAAGTGTGCACTTTGATGACGATGACGATAGCGTCGCCGAAATGGACCTGCCACTTTTATCGTCCGTCAGTACATTTGCGATCTCAATGGCATCAACTCTGCTTCTTCGTTTCCAGCTGTTGGCAGTTGACCTCGTTGATGTTCTCCACGACAAGCATTGCACCACACCCATCCATTCTTGCTGTAAAGGGGTTGCAAAAGGCGGCCCAGTCTAGTGTATCATTCCCCACAATTCACGCTGCCGTTGCACAAATGAAGCCAGTGCCAGCTGCTGGTGGTTGGCTGTCAATCCAACGACTGGAGTTGATGGATTCTGCATTTGCATTGCGGCTCAAAGACGACAGGACACGAGATGCAGCGAGAGCGATGGCGATGGCGATGGCGATGGCGGACCGCCAGGACCATGGATAATGAATCCATTGGCACGGGATCTTCGCTTCATGAGTTGGAGGTCCATCCAGCAAAAGCATTTGGTGGGTCCACCGACAGACAGACGAACGAGTCCAATGGAGAGAGTTAACTCTATCCACGGCAAGCTAGTTGCTCATTCCAGCTCATTCTGCACGTCGGGCAGGCTCAAAGGGATGGGTGAGATTGCACTGTCTGTTGGCCACGGTGGGATGCGGCCATGTTGCGCTTGGGTTTGCGGCAAGCACCAAACCACTTGGCCCGAGTATGCTGGCGTGGCGATCGATCGATGGGCAACGCGGTAGACAAGTGAATTGGTTGCTTGTGGGTGTAACTGGTTGCATGGATGAGCCATTGACTTTCCCATCTGTTGCTCCCTTTTTTGAAGCTGCGTGCCAATGGATGACTTGGAGCTCATTGGGGTGGTGGAGTGGAGTGGAGTGGAGTGGGTACGTTAGAGGTGGTGATGTTGGTGCCTGTGACTGAGCGCTGGTGGGGACAGCAAATGGCAACAATGGCTTCGTCATTCTCGGATTCACTGGCAGACTGCCATTGTGGAAACCTCACCAACAGCCATGGTCTCGATCAACTCATTGCTCACAGTGTCGGCGTGTCTGGGTGCTGCCCAATTGACTCAAGTGCGCGCCGAAAGCCTTGGTGATGCCCCGACGATGCTTCGCGACAACAATGGCATCGCGCCCGTCGACAAACACAGCATGATTCGTGGTCAGATGCTGCCGCCACAGACGTACCTGGCGACCGACGAGAACGGCAATCGCGTGTCCGTACAAGGCGACAAAGTGCTCGGCGAAGTGGACATGCTCAACGCCGCCATTTCGGCCAACGAAAGCGAAGAAATCCGCTACTTTGAAACCCAGTACAAGATCACCTTCGTCAAGAACGTCGACGAGCTCAATGGCCAGTATGGTCGCGGCCAATTGAGCAAGATCCCATGGCCATCCACCTACTGGCCGACCGCCCAGGACGGCATCAATGCCCGCTGGGATGAGTACAGTCCAAGTGCTGCCGAAAAGTATGCCCGCGCCACGGGCATGAACGTCCAAAAGTTCATGGACGACATCTCGGCCAATAGCGGCATTGACTCGCGCGCGTCGTGGGACAACCCCATCGCGTGCAGCCGCAATAGTCAATGCCGTGAGAACGCCAACGACAAGGTCAGTGTGTGCGCCATCCGTGAGGGCAAACGCTCCGGTTACTGCATGCAGACATGGGAAGGCATCTGCCACGCGTGGGCTCCGGCAGCTTTGCTTGAAGACGAGCCACGATGCCCCGTCAAGATCAACGACGTGGTGTTCCAGCCTATGGACATCAAGGGTCTCATGTCGACGGTGTACGACGACGCTTCGCCTGACAGTATTTCCACTGGCGTGCGCTTCTGGGGAGGCGACCGCAACCGTCGAGACCGGTTTGGTCGCTACCAGGACTACTCCCATCGCGACATGTCGCCAGCCATTTTCCACTTGTTGTGCACCAACCTGATCGGCCGCCTGGACCAGGGATTTGTCATTGATGCGGATGCGGACGAACAAGTGTGGAACCAGCCGGTGTACTCGTACGAACTCAACGATGTCACCAACATGAGCCCCAATGAAGCTGCTCAGTACTTCTTCAACACGCGCTCGTACCAGCCATTCAACAATCGTGTGAGCAAGGTGCAATACGTGCGCAACACTTTCCAGTACGTTGGCGAAGGCTATGAAGACGGTGCCTTGGCTGTGCCAGGAGTGATTGAGAAATACCTGGCCACCAAGGAGTACACGTATTTGCTTGAATTGGACAACAACAACAACATCATCGGAGGTGAATGGGTCGGTGACTCCATGTACGACCATCCCGATTTCTTGTGGATGTCCATCAACCGCCCGGCCGAAGACTTTGTCTCGGCCGCTGGCATCCGCTACGACTTTGTGCGTATGCTGACCTTTATGGCGAATGACCAAGAGTGCTAAGCGTGCATGTTTAAGAGTATCCAGTCATGTTGCCATCGGTTCCATTCATGCGGTCGTTCACGTTGCGGCGGACGGAGCAACCCGAGCAACCCCAACATCCCCCCCCCACTAGCAGCCAGCAGGTCTCGTAGATGCGCAAGAGATTCGCTTGGAAGTAATGTTCTGTGGAAATTTGTCAACGCAAACGAGTTTGTTCTCGCGCTTTTTATTGGTGTTGTGGTTCTGCCGACTTGTTCCAATGCAGGGGAGTGAGAGCATGTCAAGTGTCTGCTCTCAGCACCAACGTGGCGCCCCACACCAGCGGATGCCTTGGGTGCCTTGCAAATCCATGGCCAGTTTGTTGGAGAACGCTCGTGGCATTCTCTCAGCGTGTGCGCGTCGTGTTCTTTTCGCTCGGCTCCTTCCGAAGGTCGTGCCAACCCACTGGGTCAGACACACGAGTGCACAGAGCGATGGGTCGACTCCTGTCTTCAGGTCAAGTCATGGCTGGATGGGGACGCGCCTGAAGCCACACACAATGCACAGTGAGGCTAATACCAGTACGCCGCGCTGTCGAGGCGAGCATGGAGCACTGGCTGAGTCACAGGGCACTTCACTCACTTCATGGAGCCAAAAGCCTCTTTGTGATGTTGGTTTCATGCTTGGAGGTACAGTTCCGAGCAAGTCAGTTGGCGCCAAACGCCGCCAGAATGCACACGCCAAAAAATTCCGGCGCTGGATAGAAAATGGAAGAAACGGCGACAAAAGAAGCATCGGCGCAGCTTCTCCATGACCTTGTGGGCCATTGGACGCACGTTGCATGAAGCCCTTCGTACGCATCGCTTGTGTTGTGTCTTTCACGTTGGACTCCATCCAGGTCATGAAGGTTGGGGCATAAGCATGGGTTGTAGGCACCGACGACGACATCCGGCTCAGGAGATAAGCTGCTCATTTTGATTTCTGCCGTCTTCCGCGCAGATCTACATCACAAGTATTCCATACGGCACCGAGTGAACGAAAAGAGAGAGAGAGAGAGAGCTACGATGTATTCCATCAAGTACTTGATCCTGTTGGGCATGCTGTTGGCGTCCCGCTCCAGTCGGGTTGCAGCTGGAGGTCTGGAAAGCGATCCAATGGTTCAGCGTGAGGGCAATGGCATCGTGATCCTCGACAAAAACAGCATGGTGAGTGGTAGGCCGATCGATCCGCAGACGTTTGTTGCCACCAACCACGATGGAACCACCGTCGTCATGAATGGAACGGACGTGGTCTCGGAAGAAATGTCGATCATGGACGCGTTGACTCCCGGTGAAAACCAAGATTTGAGCTACTTTGAGTGGTTCTACGACACAAGCTTTGAGATGAACGCGGATCGCATCAACTCCCAGTGGCAACAAGCTACGGCCAGCAAGATGCCATGGCCTGGAAGCTACTGGCCAAGTTACCAGGATGGCATCAACGTGCGATGGAATCCCAATGAGCCCAGTGCAGCTGAGAAGTATGCCATGGCGTTCAACTTGGACGTCAACGTGTTCATGGACAGAGTGTCAGCCGATACGGGGGTGGACAATTGGGCTGGTGGAACCAGCTGCACTGATAGCAACCAATGCGCAAGTGACGCGTACTGCGGTATCCGCTACGGCCGAAGCTCTGGTTACTGTGTGCCATATTGGGTGGGCATTTGTCACGCTTGGGCTCCGGCTGCAATGCTGGAGGATGAGCCAAGATGCCCAGTGGAGTTCAACGGTGTGATCTTCAACGCCATGGACATTAAAGCCCTTCTTACCCAGATGTACGACGGAGCAGGTGTGCCTGTGTTGTACGGTGGAGTTCGATACAATGGCGGTGCTGACAGCAAAGACCAGTACGGTCGCTACGTGGATCTCTCTCATCGCGACGCTGGTCCAGCCTTGTTCCATGTCGCTTGCGCCAACATCATTGGTCGCTTCGACAAGAATTTCCTCATTGACTCGTTTGCTGATGCAGAGGTCTGGAACCAGCCAGTGCGTTCGTACTCGTTCAGCGATCCGGTCGTGATGAGCCCCGATGACGCGGCCCAGGTGTACTTTGGCGTTCCATCCTACGATGTGTTCAATCCCAATGCTGTCCGGGTGCATTACGTCCGCAACACCTTCCAATATATTCAAGAAGGATACGAAGATGGTGCACTCTCGGGTCCCGGGGTGATCGACAAGTACACCGAGACGGTCATCTACGAGTATTTGCTCGAGTTGGACAGCGACAACAACATCATCGGTGGCGAATGGGTCGGTGACTCCCGCTATCACCACCCCGATTTCATTTGGGTGCCGTTGAACAAGCCCGACTACAACAAAGTCACAAGTCTGGGACTCAGCTACTCGTTTGTCAGCATGTTGAACTTTGTTTCGACTTATTCCTCATGTTAAAACACTCAGGAAAGCTCTGCCTGCATGGGTCGATTGATGGGTTTTGTGTCACCTCTGAGCAATGTAAACGAGTCGTAAATAGAGAGAGATGCTTGCGTGCTTTGCGTGTCGAACCGTTGTCAATGCTCTACTCGGTAGACGATGAATCCGCCACAACAGGAGTCACTGACAAACAACAAGCACAGAAGCATCAAGCAAAACACCACAAACGCAATGAGGTCCAACCAATATGAAGTCCCCGAAGTGCACGTCCATTGCTTCATGGATGGAAGCAGTGTCATCATGGTCCTTTCTGTCTACGGAGGAGAGTGCCCACGCATTATCTGACCGTCAAAAGCCACGACTGCCCTTCCACTAACGCCCGAAACCTTCAAACGTTGGCGATGGTGTCGGAAAACATGCGTTCTTTCAAGTCTCTTGGTTGACATTTTTCTGCAACACCCAACACGCCCCGAGTTGGTTAGTGCTGACGAAACTCTCCCCACTCGACCCAAGGCCATCGACATGAAGGTGGTGGATGCATGCACCACCATTCAATAGAAACCATCTTTGATCCCTGCAACAGGATGCCAGCGCCCAGCGCATTTGTTTTGGTTTTCACGGAGAGACACTCATGGATGGCATTGATGGAACTCGCAAGTTCGTCCAAGCGCCACGACACAAGTGATGGATGGGCTTGCCAGCAGCGTTCATCATCATCACGCTTTGTCAGTTGAGAGGAGTGGTTGTGGAACGTTGAAGGTTGGGCCAAGCTTGGCACCTTGCAAAGCATCCAAGATCAATCTTCAGTTGGATGTGTGTCCGTTGTGCTTTGACCACGCCAATTATTCACTTGAAACCTCTGAGCGAACACGTGGAACATCCGCCAAAGGACTTGATCGACCGAAAGCCGTCAAGTGGTTGGGTTGGTGCTTTGTCATCCTCTATCCAGTGACCGGGAGGTTCTCGGTGATCATTCGCCGTTCGCATTCCAGCAGAGATCTTTCTTTCCGCCTTCACCACTTGTTCTATGCCATGCAGGTGGCCGAGAATCCAATCCAAGATGTGACAAGCTGAAAATTTGTGGTGAATCTGGTCGGATCTTTTTCGCTTCAACACTTGATGAGTATCCATCCTGGCCCTGGCCCCGGCCCCGGCCTCGAGCGACCTGATGGATGGGTGAACGAACCGAACCAGTGATGGCAGGAAGAGTGGGCAGCAGCAAATGTGGATCTTCTGCGTGGAATTGTGGACATGGATTTGGTGCAGCAGCAGCAGCGTGGTTGATGTTGTTTTCCCCTGGCTCAGGTGCAGGTAGGTTCGTCGCGATTGCGTGAGCAGCTCCAAGTCGTTGTTGCCATGTCCTGAGATTTTGGTATCTCTATCTCTTCAGGTAGCTCCACACGTTGGCACCTTTGGTTCCAACAATGGCGGGCACAAACGAGAGTTCCACAACCAAAGACATGTCGTGGCGGCATGAGAAGCTGTGTTTGGATGCGTCGCACGTTGCACTTTGGTCCGTGGCGAGTTCTTGGAACGCGAACTGAATAGAAACGGAAAGCCTGGTCCACCGCATGTGAAACTGTGCCGGCTATCCTGAAGAGACGCTGCGACCAAATATTCCCATGATGGGGGACGTTCTTGGCATCGGCAGCGATCCAAACGCCATGACGCACGATGACGTCAAAGCAGACGGCAACTATTCTCCTCCGTTTGCGACACGAGAAGAGAGAAGTGCAGAAGTGCATGAGATCCCACTTTGAAGCGCATTCATCATGGGCTCATGCGCGACCTGCACGAATCCAGGGCAAGTGGGACCGGCTTACTCTGTACTCTTTTGCAAGCGCTGGATAAAAATGGAATTGCAGGGATCCTGCGAGGAAGACTCGGCGCTTGCTGACCGTTACCTGCTCACGTTGGACATCAGGAACGGATCCGCGGCTGGCTCCAAGGCTTCGACCATGCAATCCACGTCCAACTGGCCCCCATTTTCTTTTTCCCCAGCTTGCTGTGAATCCAGTCAAGCTACACAACGCGCGGCGTACCACTAACTTGCTTCTTCTTCCTCTTCCAACGCTTCCAAATCCACTCACCCGCTGCTTCTGTCAACAACAAACAACAACAAAAGCAAACAGCATGTTTTCCATCAACACTTTGATCTTGCTGAGTTCGTGCATCACGGCGCAGTATCGCAGCGTCGTTCAGGCGTCCAACTTCAATGGCGAGCCCTCGGTGCCAAGAGAAGGCAACGGCGTGACCACGCTGGACTCGACGAGTATGGTGCGAAGTGGACCCATTCCTCCCGTCACATATGTCGTGACCAATGACCAGGGCCAGTTGGTCACCATGAACGGTACTCAAGTGGTCTCAACCGAGGATATGCTGGATTCGGCCTTCACGGCGTCGGAGAACCAGGACCTTAGCTACTTGGAATGGGCTTTCAACACCAAATTCAGTGTGAACGCCGATGAAATCAACAAGAGCTGGAAGACAGGGACGGCTTCGAAAATGCCCTGGCCAGGAAGCTACTGGCCAGCGTATCAGGACGGCATCAATGCTCGTTGGGATCGCAATGGCCCGAGTGCTTCTGAGAAATATGCCAAAGCCAATGGCATGAGTGTGACGTCGTTTTTGGACAAGGTCTCCAAGAGCAGTGGCGTGGATTCCTGGTCGTGGGCCAGAGCCTGCAAGAGCAGCTCCCAGTGTGGAGGCAACGGCAACGTGTGTGGCATCCGCTACGGCAAAGGCTCGGGGTATTGCATTCCAGCCTGGGTCGGTATCTGCCATGCCTGGTCTCCTGCTGCCATGCTGGAAGACGAACCCAAATGTCCCGTCAAGGTGAACGGCGTGACGTTCAAGGTCAAAGACATCAAGGCACTCATCTCCGAAGTGTACGATGGTGCCGGCATTGGTGTGATCTATGCCGGCGTTCGCTTCGACGGTGGCGACGGAGACAAAAAAGACCAATACGGTCGCTACATTGACTTGACCCATCGTGACATTGGTCCGGCCATGTTCCATATTGCGCTGGCCAATATCATCGGACGACTCGGCAAGAACTTTCTCTTGGATGTGGAAGCCGGCCCCGAAGTCTGGAACCAACCGATTCGTGGATACCAGTTTAGCGACCCACAAGTGATGAAGCCCGACGATGCCGCCAAGAAGTTCTTCGGCACTTCGTCGTACGCTGGCATCAACTCGAATGCAGTCAAGGTGCACTATGTGAGGAATACGTTCAAGTACATCGTGGAAGGATATGAAGATGGCCAACTGTCAATTCCGTCCAGGGTTGATCAGTACACTGAGGTCTTGAACTTGGAGTACTTGCTGGAACTGGACGCCTCCAACAACATCATCGGAGGCGAATGGGTCGGCAATTCGCGATACGAGCACCCCGATTTCATTTGGGTTCCACTTCGCAAGCCCGATCCAAGTCTTGTCACCAGCGTTGGCCTCAGTTACTCCTTTGTGAGCACTTTGATTCAAAAGTCGCGTGAGGGCACCTGCTAGTATGCCCATAAAACCAACTTGAAGGAACTCGTCTTGGCTTTGTCAGCTGCTTGGAATCCGGGAAAGTCGTCGGCCAAGAAACACTCGGTTCTTCTTCTTCTTCTTCTCTTTCTTTTGCTCTTGTTTGAGTGCGTTTTCTCAGTGTGTCAAGTGTGCGCAAGTACCACAAGCAAACAAACAAATCAATAGATGGTCAGGTCAAGCCATTGGACAGAAACAAATCCACGTTCTCCACTTGTTTGGAGGATCAGACGGATGTTTGTTCCCTTTTGTCATCTGATGCATGTGCATGTGCATGTTGGGGGTCTCGTGGGGCTACAGACGTCTCACAGGGTCAAAGGTTGTGGCCATGGGCCATTGCCATGCACACGCGACTGGATTGTACTCGACTGAGTGGGCCCGTTTGATAGAGGAGGAGACATCAAAGGCAGGAAAAGGCTGCCCATGAACCATCGACGCGGCCATCCATTCAACAGTTCAGAAGTGCAACTGGCCTCTTGGAAGCAGGGTACTGAAACGATCGACGTCGAGGTCATTCCTCCCGAATCTTTTTGAAGAGTCGCCACCTCCATCGCAAATGCGACAAGGCCAGTGGCTTTTCCTGGTCAGAATTGGATCCTTTGGGATGCAGCCCACCACCATTGACGTGTCCTCTTTGATGGAGCGCTGGTTCATCGTCCCGACTCGAGAACCTCCCAGGTCTGAAACATCCTTCTCCTCCAGTCCCCCCGCCTGGCGGCCAATGATGTCAACCTTCCCCTTCGAAGTTTGTCACGACCAGTTGGCGGCGACGGTTGTCAGTTGAACTGACTGATGAACCCACGACGCCAAAAAAACCCGACAACGAAAATGGAAGAAGCGCGTGAAGGGGTCAGACACTTCTCCGCGCATCCACACACAGAGTTCTGGCCATCCAGCGCTGCCTGCAGTCACTGGCCTTGCATGTTCACGAATGGAAGTACTGGTGAGCCGGACTCGGTTGTCCTCTGAGGAGCTCACTTTGTCTTTGGCCGAGTTGTCTGCAAGCCCATCCAAATCAAAACCTTCTGCAAAGCCGTGTTTTTCTCCAAGTCATTATGGTCTCCATCCAGTCGCTGCTTCTGCTGAACGCCTTCCTCGCGGTGCAACAGTTTGCCGCCGTGCAAGCTGCTGGGCTCGGAAGCGAACCTTCTGTGCCGCGTGAGGGCAATGGCATCACCACCTTGGACCGCAACAGTATGGTGTACGGTGGGCCCATTCCTCCGGTGACGTACCAACTGACGAACGACCAAGGTGAAATGGTGACGATGAACGGCACCCGAGTTGTGTCCACCGATGTCATGATCGAGTCGGCGTTCAATCCCCAAGAAAACCAGGACATCAGCTACCTCGAATGGCTCTACAACACCAAATTCGAGAAAAACGCCGACCAAATCAACAACAAATGGAAAAAAGCCACCGTCACCAAGATGCCGTGGCCAGGAAGCTACTGGCCGACGTTTTACGACGGCATCAACTACCGTTGGGACCCAAGTTCGCCTAGTCCAGCCGAGAAATACGCCAAGGCCAACAACCTGGACGTCACCACCTTCATGAACAAAGTGTCGAGCAGCACCGGGATCGATGCGTGGTCTGGGGGAACTCCTTGTACCAACGACAACCCGTGCGACTCGGATTCAAGATGTGGCATTCGCTATGGCAAGACTTCAGGCTACTGCATCCCGTCGTGGGTTGGACTCTGTCACGCGTGGGCTCCCGCTGCCATGCTGGAAGATGAACCAAAGTGCCCTGTTAAAGTAAACGGGGTAACGTTCAAAGTGCAGGACATCAAGGCGCTTGTGACCCAGCTCTACGACGGTGCTGGCATTGGGGTGTTGTACGGCGGCGTTCGTTTCGACGGGGGTGATAGTAACGCAAAAGACCAGTACGGTCGCTACCAGAACTATGCGCACCGCGATATTGGCCCCGCCTTGTTTCACATCGCCATGGCCAACATCATGGGCAGCCTCAAGCAGCAATTCCTCATCGACGCTGAAGCAGGGCCACAAGTGTGGAACCAGCCAACTCGCTCCTACGAATTCACGCAAACCATATCCATGAAACCCGACGATGCCGCCAAAAAGTATTTCAACACTCCTTCCTATAGCGTGTTCAACAAGGACGCCAAGACGGTGTACTATGTCCAAAACACCTTCAAGTACATCGAAGAAGGTTACGAAGATGGTCCATTGACCAAACCAGGCGTGATCGACAAGTACACGGCGACTGAGACGTACGAGTATTTGCTAGAACTCGATGCGAACAAGAACATCATTGGAGGCGAATGGGTCGGCAACTCGCGAACCGAACACCCAGATTTCCTCTGGGTTCCCGTTCGAAAGCCCGACGCCAATCTGGTCACTTCGTTGGGCATCAGCTATCCTTTTGTGAGCAATCTGATCAAACAGTCGATCGCCGGCACATGCTAAAGCAATGAGTCGTTTGGAGAGTGGAGGGAAGTTGCTGCAATGTGATCACTGGTACGCATGTAATACAAAGAGCTTTTGTTTCTCAATGATGGGACGGTCATTTGCTGTGGTTGTTGGATTTGTACTCGGCAAGGGCGGCGCTGGTAGGAAGCACGGCAGGTCTCATGTGTCTGCTGGCGTGGCGCTGTTGATGCACTGACTGCCAGTGGTTGTCTCAACAACACGGAGAAGCCAGTAGGACCGCGTAGAGCTGTCCAGAACGAAATGTCGTTGGATCGGGCCATGCGATGGAGGCGTTTGGACGAACACGCACCTGCAAAGCTGCATCATGAAGGTCTTGTTTGATAATTTTTGCACCTTTCTTGATACCTTTCGTCGCAGTAAATGCACCAATCAATTTGATACGCTCCGACACAGAGTTGTTCGGAACCGTTTCTTCTGCCAGTGCAACGATGAGAAGTGTAGATGGCTCTGTGAACGTAAGACCCGGCGCTTGGACAAGAACAACATGGCCAATGTCAAAGGGCACTGAGGTGAGGTCCACAAGCCCCTTGTTCGTCAAGGCGTTGACATCCCCAGAAAACCAAGGCATCAGCTGCTTGGAGGCACAAGAGTGGAGATGAACGCAGACCAGGCCACCATAGTCAAGTGGAAACTCGCCCAAGAAGCTAATGAATGGCCAGCGTCCAAGGACAGCATCAGCCTTCGACAACATCAAGAACTACACAGCGTCGTTTCCGACTGGACTTCTAGCTGGAGTTGGGTACCAACCACACCATTATGGTGGCGAGCAGGACGCGATTCACACCGCAAACACCCCGACTTTTGTGCGTTCCTTTGCGTGGGTCGCACCTGGACAAGTCACTTCAGATCTCACCATGAGCTAGCTATCCGCGTTCGATACCCATTCAAATCCAAATGTTCCTCCAAGCTGCATGGTAGTCGGCGTCGTGCAAGAGCACGTCGATCGCATCATGTGGTAGTGCTCAAGTCGCTCAACGAGTTGGTGTAATGGAATCCGCTAAACGACCTCAACGAAATACCCATTACTCTCACCTCCAATACTTGCACGTAACACGCAGAACCAATGCGGTGCCGCCAGCCAGCTGTCGCGTGGATGCTGCAGCTGCCTGTCGATCTTGGTGTACATGGGTATCTTTGCCAGGGAAATCCGCATCAACAGGCCAGAATACCTCATCCAGTGGGTTACTCAATGCCACCACCTCCATGAACCCAAAAGGTTGTGTAGCTTTTCGACGGTTCTTACCCTGCAGCTGCTTTCGCCTTTACCAGATGACCGCACAAACTCATCACTACAGTACACATATTGAATGAAGTACCCTCCTGGAAGATACCAACGGATTGACTTCAAAAGCTTTTTGCCATCCATTCGACGTTAAATGGCCTGGCCATGGACAGGAGACCCATTCGTCTCCCTCTGGCGTGGCTCGTGCACCCCCATTCCTTCTGGACTGACCCTTCTATCAGAAGCTTGCGCTGGTTTTGCCAATGGGAAGCGGGTGCGACAAAAATCCAAGTCATTCGGACGACATTACTCACGTACAAAGCTACCAAATGCAAAAATTGCCAGGTCCACAAACGGGGCTTCCTCAACGATCGTTTGATCACATGCTGCCCCAACGTTCACTTCACCATAGCATTCACACTTCTACTCTTTCCGTCCAAGTCAGAGTCCTCTCCACGCACCATGGTCTCCGTCACCTCGTTGCTCTCGCTTTCCTCGTTCCTGGCGCTGCAGCTCTCGCAAGTGCAAGCCGCCAGCCTCGGAAGCGACCCCACCGCTGTCGACCCCAACGCTCCACAATTCCTGAGTGAGCTCAAGGGCACACCCATCGGCCGCACGCCACCACAGTACTCGATCGTCAAGGATGGCAAATTGCTCGTCATCAACGGCACCGAAGTGGTGCGTGAAGAAGCCATGCTGGAGGATGCCCAGACGGGTCTGCAAAACTCTGACCTCGAAGCTTTGGCCCAACTGCTCAACACCCAATTCACCTACAACGCCGATGAGATCAAGAACAACTGGAAGAGTGGTCGCACCCAAAAGGTTGCTTGGCCCAGCAGTTATTGGCCTTCGTACCAGGATGGTATCAACCAAGTCTGGACCGAAGCTCCTTCTCCAGCTGAAAAATACGCCAGAGCTACGGGCAAGAATATTGAGGAGTTCATGGACCGTGTGTCGGCTGCCGGCGGTATCGACAGTTTCAGCTCTTACCAGAGCTGCACGGATCAATCCCAGTGTCCTGAAGGTCTTCGTTGTGGTATCCGCGTGGGTCGCTCGTCCGGGTACTGCGTGCCATCGTGGGCCGGCATTTGCCATGGTTGGGCTCCCGCTGCCGTGCTGGAACCAGAACCACGTTGCCCGGTGGACTTCAACGGCGTCAACTTCCAACCTTTTGACTTGAAGGGTTTGATGACTCAGGTTTACGCTGATGCCGGCATTGGCATTCGATATGTCGGTGTGTTGGTCGATGGCAATGACAACGACGATAGCACCGATATGTACGGCCGCTTCACCAAGTTGGACCATCGTGACATCGGACCTGCTGCTTTCCACATTGTCGCTGCCAATGTCATGGGTCGTGACCAGAAAGACTTTTTGTTCGATCTGAGCCCCACTGCTTCAGTGTGGAACCAACCAGCTTTGAGCTACGAGTTTGGTGATCCATGGGAGATGAACCCAGACTTTGCTGCTCAGGTGTTCCTTGGTGCTAGCAGCTACGCCGAGTTCAACCCGGATGCCAAGAAGGTTCACTACATGACGACCACCTTTAAGTACGTGAACGAAGGCTACCAGAATGGTCCTCTGGTGCCGCGTGTGGACGCCGAGTTCTCGGGCACCAAGGTGTACAACTACTTGTTGGAATTGGATGACAACAACAACATTATCGGCGGTGAATGGGTCGGCGCCTCCAAGATGGACCATCCTGATATCATTTGGGTGGCTCTGGAAGGTGCGCAACCTGGTTTGGTGACCAAATTGGACATCTCGTACGATATTGTGCGCTTCTTGGTCTACATGTCTGCTTTCGGCCAATGCTAAGCAGAGAAGAGAGAAAGGAAGAGAGAGAGAGAGAGAGAGAGAGAGAGAGAGAACAAGAGAGTGTAGCTGTTATTCCATGAATGTCTTCGTATGGACAAAGAAAAGAATTGCGCAAGAGTGCAATTGCAATCGAATCCACGAGTTCTTTGCATCACGAGCTTGGACGTGAAAGGATCACCAGCCATCCGATCATCTCTTCGTTCACCGTGTTTCACATCTCTCTGGAGTTTGACAGGCAAAGGGATGACCTGTTTGATGATCTTTGAAGTGTGCTCACAGGTGGAGAGTGCCATTGGTGGCTCTGAGATAGAGGAAGGAGGTTGCACTGGCTGTCGGAGAGATTGTATTAGATCAGAGCGAGAGAAGAAGAAGAAGAAGAGACGACGACGACGACGATGACGACGGCAGAGCAGCAGGTCTGGACCAGAGCTGAACAGAACAGAGCAGAGCGGAGGACTGGACCGGACCGGACCGGACCCCATCTCAACGGTGTTGCAGTTTGCGGCCCATCGGTGGACTGTCGATGGGACCTCCCAGAGACGACGTTCTTTGTGTCAATCGCCCCGTCAAGCAAAACGCGCACCCACCAGATCCAAACACTTTGGCCAGTGACTTGCAAGCAAGCCAGCACCCCACTTTGACAGGGTGGGTGGGTCTATTGCGCACAGGATTGCACACAACGTTTTGAACTGTTAATATAGAAAAACTATAGATATGAGTTTAATGTTTTGTTCAACCATGAGCCTTGCAGTTGCCAAAGGGTATCGGAAGTTAGAGGGATCAAAAGGGTGTTATGTGAGCATATCGCAGATCGTATAGAATCGTGTTATACAGGTCTATCGTATTGTACAGGTCTAAAGTTTGGTGTGGGGTCCCCCCCCCCCTCCACCGATTTCTGTTCCTTGAGGAGTCGGTGTGCTGTTGGCCAAGGGTCTGATTCGTGGCCCCAATGCGCGATGGATGGCCCGGTGCTGTGGCTTTGTGTGACGCGTGGGGGGGTCCGCAGAGGTTCACAACGCAACGACAATGCTTGCGATGGCTTTGAGGTTGGCTGCGGGTGCTGGTGCTGGTGCTGTTGCTGTTGCTGGTGCTGGTGCTGGGCGGGACTCGATTCGTGCCAACTCTACTGGCTCTTCTTGATTCGATGGCACTTGGTACTTGGCAGCAGCAGATGGCGCCGTTTGTTGGCTTTTGGCAACAATCTCCCACAGCATTACTCGCGTTGGTGAACAACTGACCCACCCAGTGACCACCACCACAAGGAGTTTGTCTCCTTTGCTGCTGCTGCTGCTGCTGTTGCTGCTGCTGTTGATGTTGTTGCTGGGAGACGTTTGATGGGTTTTCGTGTTGGCCAATGAGTTTTTTTTCACGCCAGGTGCAAGAGACCCGGCCGTCAACGCGGTCCGAACGACAAGAGACCCAACGACGAGCTGATGATGATGAAGCGACAGGCGACGCCAACTGGCCTCCTTCCAACCCGTTGAATCCACTGACGGCTCTGTTCTCAGCGTGCGTGTGCATTGGTTGGATGGATGCAGCAAGCAGTCACTTCCATTTCTACCAGCTTTGCCTCAAAGTGTTTGGTACTCTTTCAGACTTCGCGCCATGGTGTCCATCAACTCGTTGCTAGCGCTCACGTCCTTTGTGGCGCTGCAGTTTGCGCACATTCAAGCCGCTGGCTTCGGGAGCGACCCTACGGCAGTGGACCCCAGTGCTCGTCAAACGCTTGATATGGTGCGTGGCTCTCCACTCGGCCGAACGCCCCAACAATATGCCGTGGTCAAGAACGGTCTGTTGTTTGTCATGAACGGCACCGAAGTAGTGCGCGAAGAAGTCATGATGCAGGATGCCCAGACGGGTCTGCAAAACTCTGACCTCGAAGCTCTGGCCCAGACCCTCGGCACCCAATTCACCTACAACGCCGATGAGATCAAGAACAACTGGAAGAGTGGCCGCGCCGAAAAGGTCGCTTGGCCCAGCACTTTCTGGCCTTCGTACCAGGATGGTATCAACCAAGTCTGGACCGAAGCTCCTTCGGCTGCGGAAAAGTATGCCACTGCCTTTGGCAAGAACGTGCAAGAGTTTATGGACCGTGTTTCCTCGGCTGGTGGTGTTGATGCCTACAGCTCGTACCCGGGCTGCACTCAAGATGACCAATGTGGAGACGGTCAGAAGTGCGGTATCCGCGTGGGTCGCTCGTCCGGGTACTGCGTGCCATCGTGGGCCGGCATTTGCCATGGTTGGGCTCCCGCTGCCGTGCTGGAACCAGAACCACGTTGCCCGGTGGACTTCAACGGCGTCAACTTCCAACCTTTTGACTTGAAGGGTTTGATGACTCAGGTTTACGCTGATGCCGGCATTGGCATTCGATATGTCGGTGTGTTGGTCGATGGCAATGACAACGACGATAGCACCGATATGTACGGCCGCTTCACCAAGTTGGACCATCGTGACATCGGACCTGCTGCTTTCCACATTGTCGCTGCCAATGTCATGGGTCGTGACCAGAAAGACTTTTTGTTCGATCTGAGCCCCACTGCTTCAGTGTGGAACCAACCAGCTTTGAGCTACGAGTTTGGTGATCCATGGGAGATGAACCCAGACTTTGCTGCTCAGGTGTTCCTTGGTGCTAGCAGCTACGCCGAGTTCAACCCGGATGCCAAGAAGGTTCACTACATGACGACCACCTTTAAGTACGTGAACGAAGGCTACCAGAATGGTCCTCTGGTGCCGCGTGTGGACGCCGAGTTCTCGGGCACCAAGGTGTACAACTACTTGTTGGAATTGGATGACAACAACAACATTATCGGCGGTGAATGGGTCGGCGCCTCCAAGACGGACCATCCTGATATCATTTGGATGGCTCTGGAAAAGCCCGCGGAGGATTTGGTCACTGGTTTGGACATCAGTTACGCCACGGTGCGCATGTTGAACGACATGTCGGCCAATGGCGACTGTTAGAGTCGTAGAGAAGTCGTCAAGGGAAAGTCTTCTCGATTTATAAAATGGTTGGATTGATTTAGTGGAATGCATTGTGTTGTTGCTTGTGCAACCATGGGAAGAAAGAAACCTTCTTCAACAAAGGTGCAAGTCACTCCCCACGAAGGGCCCACATCAACCCCGTCCAACCAAGAATCCATTGCCATCTTGTACCGCCACGGCCACGCACCCACCTTCACTCTCCATTCTTCTTCCAGTTTTGTGTTGTGGATGGCTTGCAGAAATATTTCAACCACGTGGACAAAATTTAAAAAATGGGGAAAGGAAGAAGAAGACGAAGAAGACGAACAAGAAGTGGGGCATCGTCGTCTTCTCTACTTGCTCCTTATGAGCGTTCCACCCTCCAACCTCTTTTCGGATCCATCCTTTGGGAAGGAGCTACTTAGTACTCCCTACTGGTCCAGACAGCCATCTCCTCATCGCATGAGGCTTGTGGACCCCACCAGGAGCGATGAAGAGAAGCCAAACGGTCTCCAAGTGGGTGGGTCAACGCAAATGCAAAATTTCAACCTGAAGGATCCGGTGGATGCAACGCTGAGGTGCAAAAAAGAACCGACAGCTTCGAAATCCCACAGCCAAGTTCAAGATTCAATTCGACCAACTGACTGACTGCTTCTGGCGCAATGGTTCAACTTCCGTTTGGAAGAAAGAACGGGCCCACACAACCAGCGATCAACGTCATGGTCCGTGCCACTGAGGTTGCTCACTCTGAGTGGTCAACAGCACCAACTGGCTCGCTCAGTGGGGGTGCCATTTGGCCGGGTCAAGGAGTTCCTGCGTGAAAATGTGTTGGGGTTGTCCGGGTAGTATGTACAAGGTGGACTACCTACGAGATGCAAGGCTTAGGCTCCGCGTGTGTCTACCCTGCCGCGCTGGTGCCTGATTCTTCTCTTTCTTCTTCTCCGTGAGGTCCATGGCTTTCACTTTTCCTTTCTCCCACTCGTTGGAAGACACACCAACCACGCATCTCGGTGGACAACCCACTGACTCGGTCTCTCACTTTTCTCTCTCGTGACTCGGAGTGCAATGGTGTCGATCAACTCATGGATCACTCTATCAGCTTTTGTGGCGATCCAATTCGCCCAAGTGCAAGCAGCCGGCTTCGGAAGCGACCCAGTTGCCGTGGACCCCACCAAACCGCAGTTCCTCGATTCCAACAGTCCACTGCGTGGCTCTCCGCTTCGCCAACCGCAAGAGTTTGCCGTGCTCAATGACAAGGGACAGTTCTTGGTCATGAACGGCACCAAGGTGGTGCGCGAAGAAGCCATGGTCGAAGATGCCGAAACCGGCCTTCAAAACACAGACCTGCAGTATTTGGCGCAGGTCCTCAACACGGAATTCAACTACAACTCGGACCAGATCCAATCTCAATGGGCCAATGGTCGCACGGACCGCGTGGCGTGGCCTGGAAGCTACTGGCCATCGTATGTGGATGGCATCAACACACGTTGGAGTGGAGGCCCAAGCGCAGCGGAGAAATATGCGACGGCAACTGGACGAGATGTCGGTAGTTTCATGAACGCGGTCTCGGCGCGTTCGGGTGTCGATGCGTACTCGGGGTACCCCAGCTGCCAGTCCAAAGGCGACTGTGCTGATGGAAGCGAGTGCGGTATCCGCGAGGGCCGTTCGTCGGGTTACTGTGTTCCTGCTTGGGCTGGCATCTGCCACGGATGGGCCCCCGCCGCCATGTTGGAAGTGGAGCCGCGCTGTCCCGTGCCATACAATGGCGTGACCTTCGAACCCTTCGACATCAAGGGATTGTACAGCCAGATCTATGATGAAGCTGGTATCGGTGTTCGCTACGTCGGTGTGCTCGTGGGAGGCAATGACTATGATGACAGTCTTGATCAATATGGTCGCTACAACAGTCTGGCTCGTCGCGACATTGGTCCTGCGGCCTTCCACATCATCTGCGCCAACGTCATGGGTCGCGATCACAACAACTTTTTGATTGATGTCGACGCGGGTCCTCAGGTCTGGAACCAGCCAGTGCGCGACTACGCCATGAGTGGATTCAATGTGATGAACCCCGATGATGCGGCCAGAGCCTACTTGAACAGCGACAGCTACAGCAACTTCAATCCGAATGCGGCGCGTGTGGTGTACGTGCAAAACAACTTTCGATACATTAACGAAGCCTACGAGAACGGTGCGCTGGTGCCCAACATTGACCAGTACACTGCAAGTCGATCATACGAGTATTTGCTGGAACTGGATGGCAACAACAACATCATCGGTGGTGAGTGGGTTGGCAATTCACGTTACGACCATCCAGATGTCGTGTGGGTTCCGCTGAGCCGTCCCGCGGATGGCTATGTCTCTCCGTTGGGTCTTGACTACAATGTTCTCTCGTATCTGAACTGGATGTCGGCGTTTGGTAGCTGCTAAACGTTGTGATGGTTAAAGTGTTGAAAAGAAACTGGCTGCGATTTGTGTAATGCTGGTCTCCAATGGACAATGGTCATACCGTTTCTTTGTGTGTGCTTTACTTAGCCGGTCAGCTGTTCCCGACGTCGTGGATCGCATTAGCATGCATGGTTGAATGGTTGAAAGACGCTCTCTCTCTCTCTCTCTCTGTCCAACTGATTGACGCTGACTGCTTCCAGGTTGTTGCTGGAGACCAACTCAAGTGTTTCCCGCAGGGACTGAATCGGTTATGAACCGTTGATTGCAACTGGAACAGCAATCGACACGAGCCAAGACCAATATGAGCATGCAGTTCAGCGAAACCTTCCTTTGCAACAACAAGAGGCAGAGGAATCAAACGAGGACCTGAGTCGCTTGCTCGTGTCCAATGAAGCAGTGGCAGCAAATGGACAAAGATGCAGCCAAGGAGACGAACACCAAAATCAGCAGGGACGCGAATGCGGGTGAATAGTTTGTCAAGCAAAGGGACGAGTTGTTCGATACTTCAAGTTGCAATCTGGTCGTTAATTGGCAATATGCTCATGTCATCTCCGTTTTGACATGGAGCTTCCAAACCTTTGGCTCCAAAAGCAAACTCTAACATCACGACAACTCCTCTCAAAATGCAAACTCACGGAGAACAAACGTCGGAGCGATCTTCTCTTTCTCAAAAAGTTGATCCAGTCTTTCAGTGTCCAGAGAAGGCTGCTGCTCGCGGTCTGCTCCAACCGCTGCATTTGGAGAGGGATCCAAACCGAGTTCTTCCGCATGGATGCCTCTCGCTATGAAAACGCTGGACAGACCGGCGTTTTTTGCTCCCTGGATGTCGTGCATCAACGAATCGCCGATGTGCACCACGCGGTCCTTTTGGGAAGTGTACCCCGCGAGTTTCACACACGCTTCAAAATGGCTGGCATGTGGCTTGCCAAAGCGAACAACTTGGCCTCCTTGTTGCTCGTAAAAGTCGGCGATTTTGCCGCCCATGTGGGCGATTTGACCATATTGTTTGATGGCAATCAGGTCCGGATTCGTGCAAAACAGTGGCAGCTTGCGCTCCAGTCCGGTCTTGAGGAACCGTTCCAGCGTTGGATCCAGCACGCCGGTCTGCTCAAACGACAATTGTTCGACGTTGGGGGGCTGATCATCTTTGCCCTCGCAGCCTGCAACAAAGATCCATTTGACGCCTTCGACAAGAATGAAATCCGCGGTGTCGATGGACGCGATTGAGATGTGATCCAAGTGGTGGAAAAAGCTGGTGGCGTTGGTGGCGCGCAGGCTCACGCTCTGGTCAAAGTCGTACGTGACCAGCGCCGCTTTGCGCAAGCCTTTGGCAGCGGTCGAGTCTGGACAAGAGAAAAACCGCCAGGCTTCTTCGCCACTGGTCACCACACCGTCAAATCGTTCGTCAAAGCCGAATTCCAAGAGTTTCGGCGCCACACAACATGCACGGCGCTCCGTGTTGGAGAGCAAAAGCACTTTTTTGTGGTGCCGCAAGAGCTGGTTGAACGCGTGGACCGCAAACGGATACGCGACGCTGCCGTTGTGCAACACGCCGTACTGGTCCAACACGAACACATCAAAGCAATCCAGCAATTCCGACAGCCCCGACAGCACTTTGTAGGGCGCGGACATTTTTCTTTGTGGTCAGGTCCATGTGTCGGCAACAGGTGGGGGTCCCATGGGGACACACCACCAGAATTACGAAGCGGAACGATGGATTGTATAAATTTTACCGATTTAGCCACATAGATCGCGTTCTGTAGCAGAAATGCTACCTAGTCAACCGATTGGGGGTTTGACTCCAAGACTCTCTCGTACATCTGAACTGGAGGTCGGCGTTTGGCAACTGCAAAGTGACAAGAGCCCACTGGGGCCAACACAATGGTGTGTGTTTGATCATGTAGCAGTTTTGTCTTTCCGGTGACAGAGTTCATGCGATTCTCATACGCGTTGGTACTACAACGATCTTGTACAACTTCGACTGTGTCTAGGATGGAACTAATTACAGAGAAGGACAAGCTGTTGGAAATAATTGGCAGGATTAGTCACATTGATCGCGTTTTGTTTCAGGCATGCCACGTGGCCGAATGACTTGGCAATACTGCCCACATTTGTGGCATTCTACGATCGATTGCTTGCAACTGACCAGCAAAGTTTGGTGGCTATGAGCTGGAACTCCACTCAACGACTCACGCAAGATTCAAAATTCTGGTGATTCCTTGTCTGAACGTCCATGAGATGGTGGACCTATGATCAGCCGGCCAGAGCTGGGTAGTTTGAGTCCATCATTACAGTGAATGCCAATCAGAAGAATGTCTTATCAATTTGATGAACCCAATGAGTTGCTCCACGGCATTGACATGAGGGTTTGTTGAAGACTTCTGGATCCTTGGTACGAAATGAATCACAAGGTCACTTGCCTCTGCCTGCTGGTGATAGATACAAGAGAGCATCTGGATGGTTGGAACAAGCAAGCAATATGCGCAGTATACGACACCTCAGTGATTTGTGGCGATCACCATCCAGTGGTTATCCACAATGTGTTTGAGAAGCTTTTCTGTTGTTGTGGCCAAATGCACATGTTCTTCAACTATTGGGTCATCACCCACAGTGTTGGTCATTCTTATTAGCATCATGTGGCTTTCACTTGAATTTTTCGGCCATGCTGTGCATCTCCAAGGGGTTATGATGACCATGTTCTTCCAGACCAGACGGTGGCGACAGTCTCTATTGATTGGTTCAAATGATGTGCAATCTGCCTCTCTGCGTTCCTGTGCGAATGCTCTATGCTCAACACGTTCGAGCCTGACAGTGTCACATCACGAAAGTTGGATGTGACTTACACATTTATCAAGGCAACCAGAGTTCAACCCAACGACCAACAAGGGGCTCTTTGTATGCTTCAACCTCTTCCGTCTGGGGGTTATGCAATGTGGTTCATTCAAGTCACATGTCCGAATGGATGAGTCATATGACGCAAAACACAGTCTTGTTTTGAGTCACGTCGGTTCAGCGCCGAAAAATCCAGCTGTGAGTTATTGTCCAACAAATTTACGGCTGGCAACGTCAGGTTTTCCATCTGGCCACGATTTGTGTGCATGCTCTCTCTGCCCCAAACTGTGTGGTTGACCGTTTGGCAGGACGATACTGTTGAGACGCGCTTCTACGCGTTATCTGGATGGACCAATACCATCAGACAAATGCAGTGGGTGTCGATTTCTTGATCTTCAGCTTTATGTGATTATGAAGCATCCATCAACTGCCAGCAAGGCTTCTTCATTTTCCATTTTGCCTTCTTTTCATCACCTCCTCCTGCCTTTATCGGTCATTCCTCAAATTGCTTTGAATCTACGACATGGTGTCCATCAATTCGATTCTTCTCGGCTGCGCGCTGGTCGCTTTCAACCAACGATGGATGACTTCCGTTCAAGCTAGTTCTCTGAGTATGAATCCAACGCAGGCAGGTATTGAGGACGTCGTGACTCTCGACAACCAGCATCCAGCTCAACGTGTTGCCATGAAAACATCGTACGAAGTACCCACTGAAGATGGCAAAGTCAAGACTTGCACTACAGGAAGTGCCTCGTTCGTCAAGGGTTCCTGGAAGTGGAAATTCTCAGAGACTGAATACACCTCGTACAGCGAGACTCACACATGGAGTGTTGAGACAACATGGTCGAAGAACACCACCACGGTCATCACGACTTCGACGACTTCGTCAACCGATGGAAGCGCCGGTTCCACTGATGGCGCGGGTAGTAATAACAACAACTCCACCACGTCCGTTAAGCAACGAGTTCCCAAGGACAAGGATTCCTCCACTTCCGCCAAGCAACGTGCTGCCAAGAAGGCTCGGGTGTTGGAAGCTGGAGCAACGACCTCGAACGATTTGATGAAACTGCAAAACTTCTTCGGCCGAAGAGTCGAAGTCAACTTCAAGCGCCTAAAAACCAGCGCCGAGTTCTCGCCTCAAAGCACCGGCCAGGCGACGCCATGGCCAGGTAGTTACTGGCCAACTTTCCAGGACGGCATCAACGTGCAATGGCAACAGGGCCAACCCAGTGCAACTGAAAAGTACGCCAAGGCCTTCGGTTTGAATGTGGAAAGGTTTACCGAGGCGATTTCGCGCCAGAATGGTATCTTGAGTCAGCAGGGTAATCCTCAATGCCGTTCGGACGGTGACTGCGACGGTGGCGCTGGTTGCGCTAAGCGCAAGAACGACCGATCGGGTGTGTGCATTCCAAAATGGTTTGGTGTCTGCCATGCGTGGGCTCCTGCTGCAATTTTGGAGAAAGAACCACGTTGCCCGGTCACCCGAAATGGGGTCAAGTTTGAAGTGAACGACATGAAGGCGCTGATCACCCAAGTGTATGCAGATGCGCGCTTGCAGACCGTGTTTATGGGTGCTCGATACGATGGTGCTAGCAATGCTCTCGATCGTTATGGCCGTTACCAGGATCCTGCTGAACGCGACGTTGGTCCAGGCTTTTTCCATATCGTCATGGCTAACGTTATGGGTGCTGCTGGTCGTTCATTTGTGATTGACGCCGATGCTGGTTCTCAAGTCTGGAACCAACCTGTTCGTGGGTACCGTGTCGTGCAAACACGTGAACTTCGACCCGATGACGCTGCTCGCCAATACATGCGCGCTCCGAGCTACCGAGTGTTCAACCCGAATGCCAAGAGAGTCATGTACGTTCGCACCCAGTTCAAGTATATTTTGGAATCGACCAGCAACACTCCTTTGGTGTCGACCGGCATGGTGGACCAAAACACCAAGGTCGTCAACTACGAGTACTTGCTTGAAATGAACCAAAACTACGACATCATCGGAGGAGAATGGGTCGGCAACTCGAAGAAAGAGCACCCCGATTTCGTTTGGTTCCCCACCCAAAAGCCCGACTCCAGTGTGGTGACTGGTGCTGGTCTCAGCTATGCCAACGTGGCCAAGATGATCCAGGACTCGCAATCCGGGTGCTAAGCGATGACGAGAACGAACAAGTGCGTATTTTTGTTCTTTGCCTTTTAGTGGCAAAGGGAGCCAGCAGGTTGCGTTGCGTATTGTGTCGCGTTTTGCATTAGCTTTAAAGATCAAACAGAATCCAAGCTTTGTATTCCACCGGTCTCCTGTTCACGTCGATGGGTTCAGCATGTGGTGGGTGCATGCTTCGTTGGGTTGGGTCGAGCGCCGTGTGGGTGCATGTGGCATGTGGCACCTCGAGGTCCGTCATGATAGAGGAAAGGACCATCAAAGGTCATCTTGGATGGCACCCTCTTCAAGATCCATCCTGGACAATCGGGTGTGTGCGGTGCTGCTTGGTTACTGGTTAACCTCTTCGGTATCCCACCATCGTCGTTCTTGCAGCGTAGGTGGCACAGCTGTGGCCTGTGGCATGTGACACAGATGCAGCATCAATCGACGACCAGCAGTGCCACCTGCGACCTGTGCTGGCAAAGGGGCCTTGCAAACACTTGACCTGTATATATTCCTATAGCATCGTACACTACTACCTGGACGCACAAAGCACTTGGAATGGTCCGAAAATCCTCCATTACCTTCACTTCTTGGACTGGTTTCTTGTTCTCGTAAGTGTTCTTGTTCACCAGCTCGGGTCAGAGACAAGGCTTCCGGTCGGCCAACTGGCCAAATTCGCGCAAACCACCTGCATTGCTTTCAGCCAGCATTGGAAATTTTTCACCTTTAGAGCACTGATGAGGCTTGTCGCAATGATCTCTGCACGCCTGCACGCCTGAACCAGCTGGTTCAACCCAACAGGTCTCCAGCTGGTGGCTGTTCGGCACCACCTCAGTAAGAATCCAAGTGATCTCTCTCCTGAATCCCTGGCATTGGAATCATGAAGTGATCTCTTTGGCAATTTGGTTGCACATGTAAAGGAGACGTTGCGTAGAGCAAACCAAAAGAACAGAACCAAATGCTCTCTCGCTGTCACGGTCTACACCCAACCAGCTGCTGGCCGCTGCATTCCTTCAAGGTTCCAGCTGGCATGCCGCCTCAATCGGCTCTGCCATGTGATGGTCGGGGCGGGTTGAGGGTTGCGCGAAACCAGGTGGCACAGCGCCAACGTGGTCACAACCAGAAAGAGGACAACGTCTTCCCTTCAGCTTTCCCATCGACTTGTCGAATATATAAACTACATGCTTGTAGTAGTCTATGGCTGCCATAGCTGCATGGGAGGGAGGAGGAGTTGTATGGAGTCTGCCAAGTGTAAGTGTAAGGTGATGAGTGAGGTGGGTTGTTGGTTGTGATGGAGAGGAAGAGGGTGAGGGCGAGGGCGAGGGCGAGGGCGAGAGTGTGAGAGGAGATGAAGAAGAAGCAATCTGTTCTGTTCCCATCGGGAAATGGGCGGCCACGTATGTTACCTGGGAGGGGAAAAGGGCATCAGACGTAGAGGCGGAAGCCGCGACAAAAGAGTCAGAAACAGCAGGTCAACAAAGTGGCTTCAAGAGAGCAAGCGAGAGCGCGCATTTGCTCCATGGAGAGACTGACCCATTTCTTTTCTTTCCAGCCAGCCACAAGACAGCAACCACTCGGAGTGCCAGAGACCGCTGTGACTTGTGCGTGTGACTTGGGACTTGGGACCTGTGCTCGTGATATTGTTGCATTCCTCTTTCCTATTCCATAGACAACCTCTCTCCCCACCCTCTCTCCAAAACAACAGAAATGGTCTCGTGGACTGCGATCGCTAGTGGCTGCGTGCTTTTGGCCGCCCACGCCCATGCTGCCAGCCTTGATACGCTGCCCATCGCAGTGTTGCCCGATGGCGCCACCAAAATCAGTTCCGACAATTTCCCAGCGCGTTCGCAATTGAAAGCGGCCATCAAATACGTGGTACAGGACCCGAGCGGAGGAGGTGTCAAGGAAGTCGTGGAAGGCAAGAATGGCACCAAGACCAATACCCGACGAAGCCGCTTTCTCGAGGCCTCCCAAAGCGATATGGAGAAGCTGACCGGGTTCCTGGGCAAAGCGCCCGAACTCAACATTGGCAAACTGCCCAAAAAGGCCGAAAGTGCGCCAATCCCATGGCCTGGTCCATACTGGGCGTATTATCAGGACGGCATCAATGTTGTGTGGGACGAAAGTGGTATCAGCCCTGCGGAGAAATACGCCAAGGCGTTTGGCAAGGATGTCACCGATTTCATGAACAAGATCTCGGCGCAGAGCGGCATCGACGCGGCTTCAGACCACAAAGTCTGCAAGACCAAAGAAGAATGCGAGGAACTCAAGGATGGCAGCACCTGTGCCATTCGCAAGGGCAAAGACTCCGGCTATTGCGTGCCCATGTGGTTTGGCGTGTGCCACGCTTGGTCGCCAGCCTCCATTCTGGAGGAAGAACCAAAATGTCCCGTCACCGAGAACGGTGTCACCTTCAAGCCGATGGATATCAAGGGTTTGATGACTCAAATTTATGACGGCACCGACATCGAAACGGTTTTCTTGGGTGTGCGCTTCAACGGCGTCGACGCTGAGACCAAAAAGGACGAAGAAGGACGATACATTGATTTGTCTCGACGTGATATTGGCCCTGGTTTCTTCCACATTGCAGCTGCCAATCTGCTGGGTATCAAGAAGCACGGCTTTGTCGTGGATGCCGATGCGGGCTCCCAAGTGTGGAACCAACCCGTTCGTGGTTACGAATTGCTGGCGCGTCGTAAGATCTCCATGCAACAAGCGCTCGTGTTGCTCGGATCCAAGGAGAAGACTTATGCCAAGTACAACCCCGACGCCAAGAAGTTTGCGTACGTTCGCATGCGCTTCGAGTGGATCACCGAGACCTTTGACGACGGTCCACTTGTCTCGAGTGGTCGTGTGGATTCCCAGACGTCGGAAGTGCTGTACCGCTACATCTTGGAATTGGACGACAAGAACAACATTTTGGGAGGCGAATGGGTCTCGGAAAGCAAGGAAAAGCATCCCGACTTTATGTGGATCCCCACCCAACAACCGCCAAAAGACACGGAGATCGGTGTGGGCATGAAGTACTCCGACGTTAAAATGCTGTTGGAAAAGTCCGTCAAGGGCAACTGTTAAGCGGTGCGACTGGTGACTCGCCTGGACGGTCCCGGTGCTGCTTTCTTCTTCGTTGTGCAATGATAGTTGTCTTCTTTTTCGCTTCTTCCTCTTGTAAACAGAAAAAAAAAACAAATGGACAAACATGGAAATAAAGAGTCTCTTTGCAATAACTGAATGCCAGTCATCCAGTCACGTCTGCTCTTGCGGCGACTACAGCGTCTATTGCTTGCTTCTGCTTTAGAAGCTTGGCATCTGCTTGAACCATTTCAGCCACAAGCTCTTGGAACCCCACACGCGGTTGCCAGTTGAGCAGTTTGCGAGCTTTGGAAGCATCGCCAACCAATACGTCGACCTCAGTGGGACGAAAGTATTTGGTGTCGACACGAACGAGCACACGGTGAGGCTGAGATGCATCAACACCGACCTCGTCGAGTGACCCGCGCCGTCCTTTCCAAATGATGGTGATCCCAACCTGCTGAAACGCGATCTCGATAAACTCTCGCACACTGTGGCATTCGCCAGTCGCCACGACAAAGTCTTCCGGTTGATGTCGCTGCAGCATACGCCACATGCACTCGACGTAATCTCTTGCGTGGCCCCAGTCACGTCTCGCATCCAGATTGCCAATGTACAGACACTCTTCCATGCCTGCGTGGATACGAACAACGGCTCGCGTGATCTTGCGGGTCACAAAGGTTGGACCTCGTCGAGGACTCTCGTGGTTGAACAGGATTCCGTTGACCGCAAACATGCCGTACGCTTCGCGGTAGTTGATGACACTCCAAAACGCAAACTGTTTGGCGACACCATAAGGAGATCGAGGATAGAATGGCGTTTGTTCATTCTGCGGGGTCTCGTGTACTTTGCCGAACAGTTCGCTGGTCGAAGCCTGGTAAAAGCGCGTCTTCTTTTCCAATCCGCACGCGCGGATGCAGTTTAGAAGCCGCAACACGCCGACTCCATCCACGTCGGCCGTGTACTCAGACAGTTCAAAGGACACGCGAACATGGGACATCGCCGCCAGATTGTAGATCTCGTCCGGTTGGATGGAACTGATGATCTGGTACAGACTCGACGTGTCGCCCAAGTCCCCGTAGTGTAGAAACAACCTGACGTTCTGGCTATGTGGATCACGATACAAATGTTCGATGCGGCCCGTGTTGAACGAGGACGAGCGTCGGATGATTCCATGTACCAGGTATCCTTTGGAGAGCAGCAATTCCGTCAAATACGCGCCATCTTGGCCCGTGATTCCAGTGATCAGTGCAACAGATTGATGAGGTTTGGCTGCCGTTGACGAGGGTTTTGACCTTGTTGTTGTTGTTGTTGCTGCTGCTGCTGATGTGGACGTAGATGGCCACGAAGACTCGTCTTGGTGTTTGTTGCTCTTTGCGCATCCCTGACATTCAGGTGCCTCTTGGTGGACATCCAACAAGAGCTGATGGTGTTGTGGAGCGTTGCGAGCGGACGACATCACAGAGGGATCTTCCATCCACGCGTTTGCATTGGGATTTTGGTTCTCGTTGTTGTCGTAGCGTCCCAAAAACTCAATCCATTCGCTCGAATCCTGCTGATGCTCTGCCTCTTGCTGCTCATGATCATGCATCGTTTGTGGGGACTGCGATCTTTATACAGTATTAAACATATCGGTGAAGCGTTAGAGAAACTATCAAACCAGCACACCAGTCAATGGTACAGTGTACCACAAGAGCGGACCAAATGAGATTTTCTTTCGAATCACCCCCCACTTCTTTCCGTTATAACGGCTAGGTTTCAAACAGGGCCATGTCATTGGCTGAAATGAAGTCGATGTGGATGTTGATTGGCTAAAAATAGCATGCCAAACCACTGGCCAGAGTCAGGTGGGTCGATCCCACTTGAAGGGTCCACCGTGCGGGTCTTGATTAGTGGCCCGTTGGCTTCACGGCAGACTTGACGAAGCCCCAAGCCACAAGCCAAAGCACCGTCAAGAGCCAAAGCGTCAGCCCAACCAAGTCATAACCCACTATGCCACAGGACGACGAAGTGCTGGATCTGGTGGACGGCCGCAGTGCCATCGATGTGTTTGTCAAGAAGAATGTCGGCGTTGGATACACCTACGACGACCTCATTCTCATGCCAGGTGAGCCAAGCTCTTGACCGAGAGCAAGAGGACGACCCAAGCGAACTCTTCTTAGCCATGTGCGCACCGAAAGCTCACCACCAAGATGGGTGTGTCTGTCTTCAACAGGTCACATTGACTTCCCCGTGCAGGATGTCAAGCTGGAGACCAAGATCACGCGCAACATCTCGTTGCATTTGCCACTGGTGTCGTCACCCATGGACACGGTCACGGAACACCAAATGGCCATTGGCATGGCGCTGCATGGCGGCATTGGCATCATCCACTACAACATGACGGTGGAAGAGCAATGCAAAGAAGTGCGTCTGGTCAAGAAATTCAAGAACGGTTTCATCACGGACCCCAAATGCTTGTCGCCCGAAGACACTTTGGCCGACGTGGATCGCATCAAGGCCGAGTACGGCTTTGCTGGCATCCCCATCACCCAAAAGGGCACCATTGGAAGCGTGTTGATGGGCATTGTGAGCAACCGCGACATTGATTTCATTGAGGATCGCTCCACCAAGTTGAAAGACGTGATGACCACCGAGTTGATCACAGCACCCGATGGTGTCTCCTTGTCGGAAGCCAACAAGATCCTGCGCGAAAGCAAAAAGGGCAAGTTGCCCATTGTCAACGCTCGTGGTGAATTGGTGTCGTTGATTTCGCGACGCGATTTGGTCAAGAACCGCGATTTCCCACACGCGTCCAAGGATGCCAACAAGCAGTTGCTGGTGGGTGCGGCCATCGGCACGCGTCCACACGATCGCGACCGCTGCGCCGCTTTGGTGGCGAGTGGTGTCAACCTCATTGTGATTGACTCGTCGCAGGGTGACTCGACCTATCAGATTGACTTGATCAAGTGGATTAAGGAGAATTTCCCAAAGATCGACGTCATCGGTGGCAATGTCGTGACCATGCGTCAGGCCAAGAGTCTGATTGATGCTGGTGCCGACGGTCTCAAAGTGGGCATGGGCGTGGGTTCCATTTGTACCACCCAAGAAGTCACGGCTGTCGGTCGTGCGCAAGCATCGGCTGTGTTCAACACGGCTCGTCTGGGACGCAAGTTCGGCGTGCCAATCATTGCTGACGGTGGCATTGCGAGCTCTGGTCACATCGTCAAGGCGCTGTCGGTAGGTGCGTCTGCAGCCATGTGCGGTTCGCTGTTTGCTGGCACTGAAGAAGCACCAGGCCAGTACTACTTCCAGGACGGTGTTCGTCTCAAGAAATACCGTGGCATGGGATCTATCGAAGCCATGACCAAGGGTTCGTCCAAGCGGTATTTCGCACACTCGGCTTCCGTCAAAGTGGCTCAGGGTGTCAGCGGTGCAGTTGTCGACAAGGGCTCCTTGAAGAAGTACATTCCATACTTGCAGCAAGGTATCATGCACGGTCTTCAGGATCTGGGCCAACGCAGCATCACCTCGTTGCACAAGGCTCTGGAAAGCGAGGAATTGCGCTTTGAGTTGCGTACCCCAGCTGCTCAACGTGAAGGCAATGTGCATTCTTTGTATACTTACGAAAAGCGCCTCTACTAAGTTGCCCCGACGTCACTTTCGTCATGTATATCTCGTGTGTAAATGAGTGTGTTGCATACAGCATGGCGGTGGTGGTGGTGGTAAGGCAGGGCAGTCCTCACCGGCACCTCTGGTTGCGGCGCGCTCCATAGAAAGAAAGAAAGAAAGAAGAGAGATGGTTTTAAGAGAGTTAAGAGGAACCAACGGCTCCAACTTGCTATGTGTTTCTATAGACGACGACTGACCGGACAGACGAAAGCTGGTTTGGCTGTGCGAGTGTGAGTGTGATTGTGTGCGTATGGTCCTCGGTTTCTCATCCGCACGGTACCACTTTGCTTTTGCCAGAGCGCGGGGACTTGAGCGATGGCGCATTGCTATTGCTATTGCTATTGCTGTTCTTGTCGCTGTCTTGCAGCAAAGGGGTTTTGATATCGCTGCTGTCGTTCATGGGCATGGAAGGCAGTTGAACGGATGGATCTGCAGACGTGGTGGCACTTTGAAGTCGATGCGGTTGGTCCCCTGGGATGTCGTCGCGGATGCTATCGTCGGGATGAAGCGCACAAACCATTTCATCGCTTTCCGCGTTTGCAGCGTGACCATTGATTGAGGTAGGATTGCCATTGCCATCCATCGACGGAGCAGGGGCCGAAGCTGGGATGGTGGAGACAGGTGTCAGCAAGGGCGTTGCGCTGGCATTGACCACATCGATCTCTTTGGAGGCTTCCTGGGGTTGAAGTTGTCGACTCGATCCGCCTGCAGCTGCATTCGCCACGGATTTGCGATCCTTGTTCAACTCTCTCAGTCGCTTTTGCTCCATGGATTTCGCACGCACGTTGATCATAAACTCGACAAACTCGACAATGTCAATCTGGCCACTTCCATCTTCATCGACGGTATCCATCATCTCCCGCAATTCCTCATACGACGGGTACTTGCCCACGGCCGCCAAACCGATGCGTAGCTCAGCTTCTTCCACCGAGCCACTTCCATCGAGATCCAACATGTGAAACACTTGCATATACGAGTCCACGGCCGGCTGATCAATGCCTTTGGCTTCTCGTAACTCGGCGATTCTTCGTGCGATCTCTTTCTCCTGGTCCATCTCTTGGGTCGCTTCCTCCATACTCGTGGACACCACACCGACGAACAGCGTGATGAGCACCATGCCGCCCAGCACAATGAAACACAAAAAGTAAATAGTTGCCAGCCAGCCACGAGGCTTGTTGGTGCATTTGTACCCGAGCGCTTCGTAGTCATCGTACCCGTACGCTTCACAGCCGTAAAAGTTGATATACAGGACATCGCTCCAGCCATCCATTGTGGCGCACTGGAACAGAGAGATCATGGCAAAGTGCAGCTGCCCGAAGTGATACGGGTCGTTATCGGCAAACAGAATGTTGCCAATGATGCCAAACACGTAAAAGCACAGAAGCAAAATCAATCCGATGTAGCCAATGGAGCTCAGACCCTTGAGCAACGCCGACACGATCACCTGCAATTGAGGAAACGCTTTGACCAGTTTGAGCACTCGAAGCAAACGCAACAGTCGAAGCATCGTGAGCATCCCGCCTTTGCCTCTCGTAAAGCTTCCAACTACAATCACAAAATCGAACACGTTCCAGGCGTTGGTGAAGTACATCCACGGCTCAAATCCTTCTGCGATGATCTTGAGGATCACTTCAGCAGTGAACACGGCCAGAATCAGAGAGTCCGTCACAGTGAGCAAACCTCCCAAAGTATCGACGATTCCCTGGGCAGTTTGTAAGCCCACCAAGAGCCCTGCGAGGATGATTACACCAGTCACAAAGCTGACAAACTTCTCGTGTTCAACGATTTTGGACGCGATGATGCTGACTTTGGTGTAAAATTCTTTGACAGGATTGCTTGTGGCTTTCTTCTCGTCCAACCCTTCCAACCCGTCGGTTTCACCCCAGGTCTGCATCAGCACCGTGCGCATTTTCAAGCGATCGCGCTTTTCGGCATTGGACAGCCCTTTTTCCTCCTCGTGCTTCTCTGCTTCGGCTTCATCTTCTTGTTGGTCTGGGTTGTTGTTGGCCATGGATTTCGCGGCGGTTCGCTTATTGGCCGCTTCTTTCTTGCGCTTTTGATCTTCGAGTGCGCGCTTTTTGGCCTTTTCCAGACGCTCTTTGCGCTCGGCTTCCTCTTTGGCGCTTTTCATGGACTCCATGCTCTCCGTCATACTCATGGTGATGGCACCAATGAACAACGACAACATGACAAAGGCCGACACCACGATGAAAGTCACAAAGTAGAACAATGCGAGGACCTTGTTGAGGGTACGTTGGTTACTGATGGAAGAATCCGTGGCATTCGCTCCGAAGAGCTCCGTGACATTGCAATACAGGTAATTCTCCGCTTTCGTGGGATCATCCGTGGTGTAGTACCCTCCAGGGTATTCATCACAGCCAAAGTAATTGATGTTCATGACATTGGACCAGTTCTCTAGTGTCGACATGCGAAACAGGGTAACCATAGCAATAGGCACACTGCGGAAGTGGAAGGGATCGTTGGTCGCCCAGGCGTACATGCCCGAAATCGCATACAAATAGAACACGAGGCCAAGCAACAACATGATGTAGCCGATGGATTTCAGTCCACCAATCAACCCCATGATGATCATGTACAATTGAGGAATACGCTTGACCAGCTTCATGATACGCATCAGACGCAGCATTCGAAGAATCGCGACGTTGCCACCACCAAGCGCTGAACCCCACACCGGTAGACTCATGATAATGATGGCAAAGTCGAACACGTTCCACTTCCATTCCTTTCTATCGGTGAAGTACATCCACGGTCTCCACGCCTCCGCGATGATCTTGAGCGAACATTCAAAAATGAACACACCAAGAACACAAAAGTCGAGAATGTTCAAGGTCTCGTTGTCCGACATGGAGTTGTACGTTTGAATACCAATGGAAAGCGTAGCATAGCAAATGCATCCCATCACCAGCGCATTCAGCGGAGTCGACTGCAACACCAAACGCGACAAGTTTGCGACTCGAGTCCAGAGCAACCAAATACCATGAACGTTCTCGATGGGAAGCAGCACAATCTTGTCTTCTTCGGCTTCTTGCTCATTGTTTTCTTCGGCTTCCTGTCCATATTTTTGAGCGTCGTGTTGGGTTTCTTGTTTGCCATCTTTCTTCTCTTTGTTCACAGACGACTTGGCGGTTGTCAGTGGCGTCTTGTTCTTATCATCCTTCGAAGATGGCTTGTCACTGTTGTTCCGAGGGCTGCAAGGAGATTGAATGATATTCCCATTTTCATCGGTTCTTCCTTGACGAATCGCGGCCACTTCTTCGCGCATCTGCTGTTTGGCTTCTTCATTCTGCGCGAGCCGCTCGACGGCATATTTGTGAACCACTGCACGAGCTGCATACATTGTGACGCGACGGGTTTACTGGGACGCGGGGTGCAGCGTGTGTGGCCAAAGACTTTTTTTTTCCGAGGAAAGCAGCAAAGCACCCCAACGAGACTCAAAGCGTTGAAGCGTTGCTGGACAACGTCAGCTTGGCACGGACTTGCTCTGCCCAAGCACAACGGGAGTGATTGTTCGGAACCACAGCAGCGATGACGCTTGCTTGCTTCTCCACGCGCAAACCAACTCTCCACGCAACAGCTCCGTGGAACCTGAACCGATGGGAACCGAGTGAGTTATTTTTGAGTTCTGCTGGTAGCCCTCCCCCCCCACCGACGCCAATAGAAGCAGCAACAACTCAACACTCACCATCTCATCCCCCACGCCCTTGTTGGCTCTAAATATCACTTCCATCGTGACCTCCCACCATGCCGTCCGCTGGGTGAATATGCAGGGACCCCCCCCCACCACACACATCGACACAAACGGCCGTTTTGGTTGACGGGCTTGTTCCGATATTTTTAACTTCCGTTTAGGGCTGGTTGAGCGCAATTAGGATGATGACATGACAGCTTCCACTTCGCTAACCACTAGAGCAAACGGTGCCAGCTGTTGAGCACCACCACCACCACAACAGCCACTCCACTCGACGTGGATCAAAAAGGCATCTACGACGACGACTAGTGGTCGCATCCAGAACAGGCGCGACAGCCACAGCCACAGCCACAGCCACAACCAGCACATGACAGAAAAGCAGGAGACGGAAGAAGAAGAAGAAGAAGATGAGTTGATCTCCTTTTTGCTCTCCAGAACAATTACAACAAGAACAAGCAAGCAGCAAACGTCCTGCATTCATTCCAACCAGCCACCCGCCACTCGGATCATTTGGAGAAAGTGTTCAACCCGCGACAATCTTTTTCCACCAATCACAAGTGACCGTTTCACCACACAGTGGTATGTTCTCATGCTCGTTGATGTGGCCCACACACCTCGTTCGATACACTGCACCACACCAAACAAGACAGAAGTCAGCCAAGGTGACGGAAAGATGGCGGCACCAAGTCACCACCAGAGTCAAGAATGCGAGCGGATACGATCGACTCTAGGCCAACCGACGCAGTGGACCCCAGAAGAACAGGACCAACACTCTCCTTCTTCTTCGTTGACCGAAGATTTGGTGTCCAATGGGCGCAAAACCATCAAGAAACGCCGTCGTATGGCTTCCGCTTCGGCGTCTGCTCATGGCGCCACTTGCAGTCCTGAACAAGACCAAAACCAGCTACTGACCAGCCACTTCATGACGATGCACTCACCGTCTTTGACCGACATTTCGCAACCAACAGATCCACCTCCAGCCTATTCGGTGCAACCAAATGGCGCCAGCGGCTCTGGTGGGTCAAATGGCTCGAATGGCTCGAATGGGCTTCGAGGAACTCCGAGCCTGAAGCGAAGCCCGAGCCAACGACAGCAACAAGAGCAGTTAGAAGCATATTTACAACAACGTCGTCAGCAACAGACTGCAAACGGTAATCCAAGTCAGACAGCCCATCCACCGCGGCAGCATCACGTGACGTTCCGCACTCAACGCGACATCTCAAGTCACGCTACCACCATGGTAGAGACCACGACCACCTCAGGCCATGACTCGGACGAGATCGATAACCATAGTCATAACCACCATCACCAAAATCCACCGCAGTGCAACTCTAGCGAAGGCGACTGCCAGGAGAACCACATCAATGCCGCGGTCATGCGCCCCGATCAAGTGATTTTCAATAAGTACACCAGGTGTTTCAAAAACGAAGAACTCGAGTGTCTGTACCAACAGTACACCATGGAAAACTGGTTCAATCGAGCCCGATGGCATATTTTGCTTTGGATGGGGCTGCATGTGGTAATGACCGCACTGTATTTGGGCTTGGGCCATTCACCTTTTGATCTGATGAGTGGACACGTGGATGATCCCGACTTTTGGGCCCAATGGGTGTATTTGATTCCGGCTTTACCGTTTGCTGTGCTGCCGATGAAATGGAATCCGTTTCGGATGTGGTGGAAAGCAACTGCTGGTGCTGTGGTGGTGTTGTACATGTTGGGCTATCAGCTTTTGTTGGCGTGCGCTTGTCAGCATGCTCTGGATGCGTTGCAGACCAAGATCTACGATACTTATATCTGTGATGGTGATCGGCAATCCAATAACTCCAACAATGGCAAAGTGGCGATTTTCCACATGAGCCGCAGTCATTTTGCCACATTGTTGGAAACTATCTTGGCGTATTCGGGTGTGTGTACATTCATTTTCGCGATCTCCATGCGCATCGAGTTCTTGCAGGTGTTGTTGTTGACTTGCGCGGCGATTGTCATGTATTTTTCCGTGCTAGTCTCCTACGGATATCCGATCGAAGTGGTACCGACTTTTGGCTACAGTTTTGCATTGTTTTGGGTCTGTTATGTGAGCTATTCCTCTGATGCACGCAACCGTCGCTGGTTCCTTGCCAAATATCAAATCGAGCGTGAAAACGAGAACCTACAGAACTCGTTGCATCAAGCAGAAGCAGCTCTGATGAACGACGCGTCAGATAGTGAGCAAGAAAAGCGCGTGGTGTCTCAAGTACTGAATGTTGCGAGTGCAAAGCATCTGGAAATCGTTCGAATTGCCTTCAGCGAGCTTCATTTCCTTTCTGCAATTGGACGTGGTGCAATGGGCGATGTAATCAAAGCAAAGTACTTTGGAACAATCGTGGTGTGCAAGCGCATGCGCCGAGAACACATCAACGAGAACTCTTTGCGCTGTTTCCGTGAAGAGATTGAGCTAATGTCCTGCTTGCGACACCCAAACATCGTACAGTTCATCGGAGCCAGTTGGGACAGCTGTACCAATCTCTGCATCGTCATGGAGTATCTTGAGAATGGTGATCTGCACCACGTGTTGCACTCCAGTATTGGCAAAAGCTTCAGTTGGAGTGATCCTTTTCTCAAAATGGCTGTTGATGTCGTGCAGGGAATGGTGTATCTTCACTCTCTTGACCCTCCGCTGGTTCATCGGGACTTGAAGAGTGTCAACGTCTTGTGCTCTGCAACGTTTGGCTGTAAGGTTGGTGACTTTGGGCTTAGTCGTCGCTACAACAAAGATATCGATGCGTTGACAACGCTGGTGGGGACTCCGTTTTGGTTGGCCCCAGAGATCATTCGCAATGAGAAGTATGGTCCAAAGGCCGATGTGTACTCGTTTGGCATCGTACTTACCGAATTGGAGACTCGTCAGACGCCGTATCACGACTTTGAAGAAACCGGGCTCAAAGTGTTGATGCGTGTGGCTAAAGACCACTTGCGCCCATCTCTGCCGTCGAGTTGTCTACCCAATCGCAGGCAATTGATCATGGACTGTTTGCGGGATGACCCTTCGTCGCGACCAACTTTTGCACAGGTTCTGATGCGTCTTCAAGCAGAAGTGAGCCAGGAGATCGAAATGAGTCAAGAGAAATCCACGTTTGAGCGTCGCGCACTTCTAAAGAAACTGCACAACAACCAGTCGGTGGGGGCGTGAAATGAAAAGCTCACTTTGTGGAGTGTCAATACCGCCAAGCGTTGAGTTCGCATCAATATCAACTCTGCTATTTATTAGGAAGCACTGACATGACCGCAAAAAGCGTGCGTTCTGTATATCTAGTTCGTCGTGAAACGCGCAAACACTGACTTCGGTTGTATTGAGAGAGTTCTATTGGATCCGAGCGAATCAAAACTGGTACTGTTCCAGACTCATGCGTTGCATCAGCGCCAGCTTGATCTCTTCAAAGCCATTCGCCTTTGCTGCGTCATATGCGAACCTTCCTCTCTCGTCTGCCAGGTTGAGCAATGCGCCGTTCAAGACAAGAAACTCGCAACAAGCTGCAAATCCATGGCTTGCACACAGATGCAACGCCGACTCCTTTCGAACATTCAGCGAGTTGACGTCTACTCCATGCGCAACGCACCACAACAGATCGCGAGTGTTGCCTCTTTCCGCAGCAGAGAAGAATCGTTCGTGCAATTCGTCCAAGCGTAGTGAACTCGGCTCAATGAACGACTTGGTCAGGTACTTCGCTTGAATCCATTTCGCCTTGTCCTCACGAGACGAGTTCGCAATTGGTTTGCTGCCACATCCATCAGAGTCACTCTTGCACGCTTCGTAGATGCCATTGACTGCTTCGTTGCCCAGTTCTTCGCGAAGCATGGCCAGTAACGAGATATCCCATGAATCCAAGGTCAAGGATCGGATTTTGGACACATGCACGCCAAGACTTCGATGAATTCCAGAGCACTCGATACACAGCAAGACGCCCAGATTGATCGAGACCCACTCGGCGGGTGATTGACCACAATCAGCACAGGCACCGTTTCTCAACGTGATCTCCTGGATGAACAAGTCTTGCTGGGGATGAACATTCTGTCGATGGCTTTGCTTCTCCAGCAAACTCTCGGTGCTTTTGCGTGCAGCTTCGATCCATTCGCCCATCTCGGATTCACTACTGGCCTGCAGCAACAGTTTGGACTGGGAAGAATCAATGACTTCAAAGCAAAACGGCAAGCTGCAAGTCGTCGATTCTCGTACTTTCGCCAGCAACAAGTCGCAAATGAGCAAAAAGTCCAGTTGCCTTCCTTTGCCCTGAAACAGTTTTCCCGAATGGATCTGAAACCATCTTCGCTTCCAACTGCGCGATGGGAACATCGAGTTCCGCACAAATAAATAGCCCTGCTTGACGATAGTCAGTGGCCCTGGAGAGGTCGCCAAACGGCTCTTGAGTGTGTCCTTAGAGATGATCTCCACGGGCAGCTCGACGCCGCGTGTCGTGCCATTGCCGTTGCCATTGCCATTGGTACTAGAGGTTGTCTCTGTCAGAGAACCACTTGGAAGCAAATCAATCGAAAGCTTCTTCTCCAATTGTTCACGCTGCGCCGCCCACATCTGTTCGTCTTCTTCAAATTGTTTGCGCGCTACTTGCAGCGTTTCTTGGCGTTTTTGGATTACATTCTCGACGTTTCGAACGAGTTCGTAGCACGCGTGGTAATGACTCAAAAACGCGCACAAAGTCGAGTTGAAGCATTCGATCAGCACGAATGTCTTTTGACACTCGAGTCGGTTCAAGTATCGTACCAAATCAAATCGCGCAAGTTCGAATCGTCGACGGCACTGGGCGACGTCGCGTTCAGCCGCTGGTGCGAGAAGAATGCCATTGGAAGCGATAGATCCCGTTGCAGCCACACCAGAGGTGCTTGTCATGCTGGCAACGTTGGTACCACTTCCAGAGCTATTGACAGGCACGGAAGAAATGGGCTGAAGGAGATCTCCGTTTGTTGGTGTGGTCATCGAGATATTGGCATTTACGGATGGCTGCTTGGACTTACTGAGTAATTTCCCCAGCTGCGACTCATACTCTTCTCCGAGTCGCGTGACTTCTTTTCGCAGATCGCCCGTGTCTTTGAATTCTTTGTCCACAAACCGCGCGATCGTCTGGTTCAACAGCGTGTCCACACTGAGCATCAACGTGACTCTCGAGTTCATGATCTGACTCACGATCTCGTGGAATTCGTTGAAAACCGCAGATAGTGACAATTGCGCCGTCGAGGAGCAGTCCTCCCCTTGCGAACCGGAGCCGCCACCAGGAGAGGGTGACGCCATCATGGTGGTCAGGTTGCCTGCCGAGGTGGTCGTGAACAGTGCTCTCGAATACTTTCGATTGGCGATTTCCTCAGCCAACGCCATTTCTTCTTGGCCAAAGCGCATGCCACTGGTGATGTACTCCTTGGTATGAGCCAGGATCTCCTTGAAAAGGCCGCGCAGTCCACTCACCGAGTCCTCAAAGCCTTCCAGTTGACGACGAAACATTGGCGAATCCTCCACGAAATCTACCACCACGTGGTGGCCTGTGCTGGTGCAAGTCGATGGTTTGGTGATGGAATTCCTGTTGGTGTCAATGCTGAAGTTGTTGTTGCTGGTGCCAGTGGAGGTGTCAGTGTTGGAACTGTCACCAGGAGTAGGAGGTGCAGCAGAAGACCAGGCCTTCACTGGACTCAGTGCATTCTGTTTCTGAAGAGATGGCCGATTGTTGTTGTTCTTGTTGCTGCTGATCTCGAACTCGGAGGTCCCATTGTCCTCGCTTGAAGCCGTCGACGATGCCACGTCAGGCAACTCGCCAAACAGCGCGCGGTAGCGAGCCAACTGGGTACGCAACTCGAGAATCTCTTCGTCTTTCTTGGCGATCACGTGACTCAGCTCACTCACGACACTCGCTCCGGAATTGCCCACGTGAAGGTCCATGGCCCAGCGGAAGTGCTTGTGCTCATTTACTTTTGGAGCGTCTGTCGTAACGCTTGCTGTTGGTGCTTTGGATCATCCTCAGCTGTCTAGATAGCTCAAGAAGCAGATAAACAGTACGGTCGTATAGCTCAGTCGGTAGAGCGCAGTGCTAATAACGCTGTGGTCCTGGGTTCGAGCCCCAGTATGACCATTTTGTGTTTTGCTGGGTATTTAGCACAACGTTGACACATTAAAGCAAAAGTAGTCCTCGACGGGACTCGAACCCGCAATCTCCCGCTTCGTAGGCGGATGCCTTATCCATTGGGCCACGAAGACATTGTGATAAAAGTAAAGTACGTGGGGGTTAATAGAGGAAGCGAAGGGGTGGGGCCAGTTATCTGTTGGTCAGCTGGTTTTTCTTTTCACATGATTCCCTGAGAGCCGAAACCCTAGAGGGTGATGTTGCGTGGTTGTGTTAGGAAACATTTGGCCCCAACGCACACATTTCGCAGGTCCATCACTTTGCCACGTTTTGCTTCAGGCGAATGGCTTCAGTGCGTTGGAGTTCTCGCGGAGCATGTCTTTGCACTTGGGAGACAACGAGTGAAAAGAAAAGGGCAACCGCAGCAAGACACAAGGCACTGGCGCACAATCACGTGAGACCTTTGGCCAACCATTTCCTCCCGCTTTTCCTCCATTGGCCCACCCAACTGAACGATCTGCATGCTTGGTGCTGCCGTGCAGCGAGTGATGACTCCATCCTGTTAGCTTATGCATCGTACTGTATGCGATCATATCAGGCCGGTATACACGTGCAGCGACCCCGCACCACCCTGCACCACTTCAAAATTTGATGAGCCACCTGGCTTGGGGGAAGAACCAATCAACAGTATGTCAATGACTGAGCTGGAAAGCTCTTGTTGGATTTACTCGGCGTTACTCAGATGCAGTGAAGCCACCTTGTCAAAAAGTCTCCGCTCGATTCCCAATCTGCCCTGTGTACAGCACACCGGATGTGTATAGTATACAGTGTGTGTGCCCTTTTCTACCACCTCGAACGAGACTTGGCAGCTATAAAACCTCAGACCAACTTGAACCTACGCAAGGTTTTATACGGCGTATTCTTGTTCTCTCCCACTCCAGCTGTCCTAAATTTCCAGAAAGCCCCAAGTTCTCCCAACCCATCATGTTTGGGTACAGTACTGTACCAAAAGAATACCGTAACTTACACCATCCTCTTTCCTGGTTTCTTGGTTTCTTGGTTTCTTGTGGGAGGAAGTAATTTATTGTGGTGATTTTGGATTGGAGAGTAAGTTGCATGGGAATCAGACCACGCGTATACTTTGGCCAAGTGTGTAGATGACAAGCAGAGTTTGCAAGAGAGTGGAGTGCGAGAGTGCGAGAGAGCGAGAGCGAGAGAGCGTGCGAGAGAACGAACGCGTGTGATTGGCTGATTCGGTACACCAGTTCAGTGCCCCAGTCATTACGCAACTTAGCCCTTGGTCCCCCTGAACAGGGAAAGGGACCAGCCGCTAGCCGCCGCCACTGTCATCGCCAGCGCCAGCGCCAGCGCCAGCGCCATCGTCAAACCACCCCCAAGTCGAAGAAAAGCTGGTTCTCTTGTGTTGTGAAAGCGAGGGAAAGAGGATGAATGGCGTGCTGTTCTCCACGCCTTTCAAGATGGAAAGGCAACGAGAACCCGCCCAATCGTCGCTTCGGGTGGCGTCGGCACATCGCCGCGTCGCAGCCGTCGCGGTCGCTTCGTCGTCATTGTCGTCGTCTTCTTCTTCGGCTGCCGACCCGCTCGAATCGCTGTCATCGGCGCTGCGAAACGTCGAAATGGACCGAACGCGCGCCTTGCAGTTTGCCCAAATGTATGCGCAGATGA